>JANHFT010006753.1:6064-16071 GCA_032467955.1 Pseudoxenodon macrops | reverse complement strand
AGAAACTGCCTCTCTGGTTAACCCCTTAATACATTGTAACAGCTAAGGCAAAGCGCCCATCGACGTGAGTGACGTTGAGTTGGCCACACCCACACGGTCACATGACCACTGAGCCACGCCTACCTAGCTGGTCATTAGGGCAGAGAACCGGTGGTTAAATTATTTGAATTCCACCACTCCCTACATCTAGGTAAAGATGCATCTCCCTGTCCAACATTCCTACAAGACATTCGTCCTGTATTCAAGCAAATTATAATAGCATGTGGGGAAGAATTTGGTGAAGAGATGCTGCCAAGTCAGATAAGAGGCCACTCAGCCCACAATTCAATAGCGGGCAGGGCAAGCAAGAAACCCTCCCTAGTTTCTCAGGCTGTAAAAAAGATGGAGGAGGATTGGTGGTCCTTGACGCTCTCTCAGCCTGGTTGGTTTCTTGCAGATGTTTCACTAGCCAAACTAGATAACATCCAGCACTGATGATGTTACCTAGTTGGGCAATGAAACATCTTCCAGAAAAAAACACCAACCTACTCTGAGCTACAAATATTCTCCCTTATGAGGGTTTTATTTTCAGACTTGCGAGATTCTGTCGTCGTAGCGTTACCATAAAGTAGAATTAGCTCATCTGGTTGGGACCAGGGGGTGGGGCTGCTGGGGGTTCGCAGGGGTTCGGGAAAACCTCCAGCTAAGATTCTGTGCAGTTCAGAGAACCCCCAAATCCCACTCGTCGAACCTGCTCCTCCCAGGAGTCCCCACGCGGCCCATTTTGGTCGCAGATAAGCGCAGGGCACACGTGGAGGCCCTGGGAGGGTGAAAAATAGACCTACTGGAAGTTCAAGAAGGTTGAAAATGGGCCCGTTTCTGGCCTCCAGAGGACCTCGAGAGCCTGGGGTGGCTGTTTTCGCCCTCCCAGAGGCTCAAGGAAAGCCTCCAGAGTCCGGGGAGGGCAAAAATCCCACCCATTATAGTGCAGGAGGCTGACTAGGCCATACCCACCATGGACACGCCCACCCAGCAACCGATCACAGAACCCCTTGCTAACATTTTTGAAGCCCAACTCTGGTTCTGGTTCCGATCTGGTTCATCCCCGCAGGGGCCAACCCAAACGCACCTTCCGCGCTGAGGTTCCTCCAAGGCCAGGAGAAGTGGGCATTCCACTCGCCCCGCAACTCGTAACGGAAAGCCGCGATTCGACGGCTGATGTCTTGGTGAAGAGTGGCCTGGAGGAAAAGGGCCACTTTCTCTCCGGACAGCCACCTGAAACAGCGCACCTTGGGCTGCAAGGCCGCCTCCGTCTCCGAGAGGAGCAGTTCCAAGACCCCGTCCCGTTCCAAGTAAATCTGGGCTCCCCGGAAGCTGCTCGAGGACTTGATGCAAGCGGTGACATGCTGCGGTTTCTCTTTGCCGGCGGGGCCCGTGGGCAGGCGGGGAGACAGGCTTAGGCGCAAAGCTCCGGCTGGATACAGCCATTCCAGGGATCCTTCAGCGCAGTGCAAGGAGATCTGTTCCACGCTGCCAGCTTCTTGGGAGAGACCACTGCAAGGGAGAGCAAGACAGGGTTAGCCCAAGGAGGAGGGGCTTCCTCAATCTGGCACCCCTGAGCCACCCAGGCACAATTCCCAAGTGTACGTGTCCAGTTTCCTGTCCCAAAGGTGCTTTTTTCAGGAGGCAACTGGACTTTCTGGCTTTTCTTTGAAGACGTTTTGCTTCTCATCCAAGAAGCTTCTTCAGCTCTGAGCTTCTCCTGCTTGAGCAGGGGGCTGGACTAGAAGACCTCCAAGGTCCTGTTCTGTTCTGTTCTATTTTCTATTCTTATTATTCTTATTCTATTTCTTATTCTATTTCTTATTCTATTCCTATTCCATTCTATTCTACCATATTCTATTTTCTATTTTCTATTCTATTCTTTCCTGATTTCATTCATCTTCAAAGAAAACCAAGGAAGTCCAGTTGCCTCTTGAAAAAGCACCTTTGGGTCTCTACCTACAGCACTACCTTTGTGGAAGTTACTTCGCTTGCTTCCCTAAACTTTTAGCTGTAGAGAAGTAGGGCAGGAAGACCTCAACTGAAAAGAGGCTACTAAAGAAAATCTCTAAGGAGTTGAAGTTTGATGCAGCTCCTCCTGTAGCTTCTCTGCCCAAATTTGCAGTCCTCAGCCAGTGCCGAATAACCTCTGTAATGTATTTGCTACAGCAAAAAAATGCAATTGCTTACCTTTTCAAAACACAGCTCTGTCATTATTGTATCTCCTTTTCCTCTTCTTATAGGAAGTCTGCATAGACTGCTAAAGTGTGCCAGATGCAAATCACTACCCAGAAATGTCATCCGGAAAGGTTTTCTCACTTTTCAGATAGTTTTTAAAAAAATATATACATAAGGTTTCTTCTGCATCCTATAAATCGAGACATCTTTCTTTCTCAGAGAGCAAAGTTGTACCCTTTAAGTTGTACCAACCTCTCAACACATCCTTTCGTTTTCTATGCAGAATCTTCCTTCATTCTTCAGGGTTGTTGGTTTTTTTTTGTCTAATGAACACCCAAGTCTCTCTTAACATTTATCACAAGTTTGAAAAAGCCGACAAGATAATGTACATTTGGAGATAAACATTTATTTTATTTTATTTCTTCTCACCCTGGATTAGAGAAACACAAAAGAAGCCTTTACTCAGAGGTGGGTTCCTACTGGTTTGGACCGGTTCTACTGAGTAGGTAGTAGGCCGCTGGTGATGTCACGGAGCTGGTTCTGCTGTTCCGTGGGCGGCACCATCTTTTTTGGGGGGAATTTTTTTCCTTCTGTGCATACGCAGAAAACGAGTTCCCGGCACTGCGCATGCGTCACCATCTTGTTTTCGGCCTTTTTTTGGGGGGGAGTTTTTCGGGGGGTTTTCTACTGTGCATGCGCGTGCGCACCCACGCAGCACGGGAGGCAGCGAATCGCTGACGAGGTAAGTTAGAACCCACCCCTGCCTTTACTGTACAAACTAATAACCTCAAGTCAATATTCCCATTAGATCCAATTGAATTTCCTGACAGCTAAAACAATTAATCAGTGCAACGATCCAGAAGTTGTGGGTGCTCCAATGCTGAAGGTTTTTACAAAGAGATTGCATAACTATTTGTCTGAAATGATATAGGGCAGAGTTCCCCAAGCTTTCCAGGTTGGCGGCCCGGAGTGGGGGGAAGGAGGAAAGAGGGGATGGTTTTGTGGGAAGGGCAAGAGCTTGTATCTGTGTGTGCATGTGCGCAAGTGCCCATGACATTTGCAGTGACACAAGTGGGGCCACATGCACCTGCAATGAATTCGCGCAAGTGGGACCACAAGCACTTGCAACTAGGTTTGCCTGAGTGGGGCCGTGACCACCCATGATGACACTCATAATCCTCACGCACGTTGGGCCATGTGCACATGCAAATATGCACACACCAGCTGGCCACTCATAGCCCAGTGGCGATTAGGCCACAGCCCAGTAGTGGACCATGGCCCACAGGTTAAGGACCCCCAGTTTAGGCTCAAACAGGCGGGTGGACTAGAAGACTTCCAAGGTCCTTTCCAGCTCTAATATTCTGTTATTTCCCCAAGAGAATATTATAGCCTTTGTAACTTATTAACTACCAATAATGTGGAAATACACTACAGTAGGCAGATAGCAATAAGATGTTACTTCTATTCATCCTGGTGTCATGGTGGCTGAGCAGTTAAGATGCTGAACTTTTGACTGGGTAGCCATCAGCGCAGGTTTGACACTTGAGCACCACGTGATGGAGTGAGTTTCCTGTCCTTGTCTCAGTTCCTGCAAACCTAGAAGTTTGAAGGCATGCAAATGCAAGTAGATAAATAGGTACCCTTCAGTGAGAAGGTAAGTGCACTCCGTGACATCATGCTGGCCACATTGCCTTGGAAATGTCTTCTGAAAGCACTGATTCAATGGCCTTGAAACAGAAATGAGCACACACACCCCTATAGTTGACCAGCGGAGTAAAATCTTCAGGGGCTCATCCTGATACTTGGTTTTCCTTTATATACTTGACTTACGACCAATTGCTTAGCAACCATTTGAAATTACAAAGGACCCTCCCCCAAAATCTACTTACAGTCCAGTTTTGAGGTTCTAACAAAGCCCCCTTCCAGAGTCACATGACTGCATTCTGGTTGCTCATCAACCAGGTCACATTTATGACCGTTTTCAGTTCCCCCTGGGATCATGTGACCACAATTTGTGAAGAGTTTGCCGGAAACTGGCCTTTACTTACCTCTTACTATTTAACACGGCACACTATAAAACATCACAGCAATGATAAAAACGTAATAACACTGAACTGAAAACACTCTTCAGGGGCGAAGTGAGTCTGTTATGGGATCACCAAGGAGAAATTAACTAATCCAAGTTGTTTGCCTCTCTGGAGGATATAGTTAACCCCCCCAAATAGATCTAATTATACACAGATTGAATAATTATACACTAATTTAAATAATGGCTTGCTTATTTTCAGTTGTTTCTGCCCATCGTATGTTTGGGCAAAATATGTGCACCAGTTTCACTCAATTAAATCTTGCCATCTTGCTGGATGGAGGAGATGTTCCTTTGGGGGGGGCGTCATTTCCCCCCGCCCTCATTCTGTTCTTTTCTTCTAATTGTTTTTTTTTAAATCCTGGCTGCCTCTTTGTGTGGGTTTGAACTCTTTTAATTGTTTTACTGTTTAGGGGATTTTCAAAGCCTACTTTGCTGGAGTGGGCGGCCATAGCAAATCTGATAAATTAAAGACGAAATTAAAATAAATTAATTCCAGCACGTTAGTCATGCCTAAAGGACATGTGCATATCTAGAACAGTAGAAAAGACAGTGGAGAGACGTCTTGAGTGCCACAGGGGCAGAAAGGTGGAATAAAAGCTCATGTTTTAATATTATTTTAAATCCTTTATTATTTCACCTTTCAGTTTAGTATTCTGTGTTCTGTAGTGGGCCAGATGCCACATTGGGCACAGGAGGCAGGTCAGAGAAAATTCTGGAAACTGAGGTCCCGGCATAGAACACCTGGAGAGATCATGTTGTTCTAATGAGATCAGGATAGGAAATATCTCTGCTCAGTCACACATAACCTGGTCCAGTGGTGGGAGTCAGCCGATTCTCTCCGAATCGCACGAACAGGTAGTGGTGACTGTGGGCAGCTCTGCCCACCTGCCCCAATGCAATGTGCAAGCACTGCACATGCTCAGAAGCCTGTGCGCATGCGCAGATGTGCGTGCAAGCGAAGCAAGTGCTCGCACACACACACGCTCACATTTCTGAACTGGTAGTGAAGGTTAAGTGAATTCCACCTCTGCCCTGGTCATCTCCATTTTGGACTACTGCACTGTCCCCTACAGTGCAGTAGGGAATTACCCTTGAAAAGTGTCTAGAAGCTTCTGCTAGTACAGAAAGTAGGAAATTTGGGGCAGCCAAAGAATGGTGTGTTGTAACACATCTCTGCTGTGTGAAGTGCGCTGGGTACTGATCTACTTCCGTGTCCAGTTCAAAGTGTTGGTTATGATGACCAGAGGTGGGTTCCTACCGGTTGGGACTGGTTCTACCGAGTAGATAGTAGGCCGCTGGTGACGTCACGGAGCCGGTTCTGCTGCTCTGTGGGCGCCACCATCTTTGAATTTTTGGGGGCTTTTTTCTACTGCACATGCACGTGCGCATGAGGGATGCACATGTGAAGCGTGCCCATGCAGCACAGGCAGCAGTGAACTGCCGGTGACGTAACTTAGAACCCACCCCTGGTTATGATCTTTAAAGCCTTACACGGCGTGACACCAAGTTACATATATCTTCATCCCATCATGTCAGCCTGTCCACCTGGTCAGGTAGAGATGGGATGTTGCAGACCCTGTCAATTCTTTTTTGATTGGCGGGGTCTAGGAAGAGAGCCTCCTCTGCTATGGTCCCTGCCCTGTGGAACACTCTTCCCCCCCAGAAGTGAGGCAGGACACCCCCACTCTCCTGGTCTTCCAGAAAGGTATGAAAACATGGCTCTGCATTCTTGCTTGGAGTGCAGATAGGAACACGAAGCCATAGGGCTGGTTAGCGCCCTAAATTCCTTTCCCTGACCTTTTCATTAATTTTTCACATTGCTTGCATTTTTAATTTTATATACTGTTTCTATATTTTTAATATTTTATTTCTATACTGCCCTAAGTCTCTCTGTGAGGGAGATGGAGTGTTTTAAAATTTTATTAAACAGACAGACAGACAAGTAGGTAGGTAGGTAGTTAGCTGGGTAGCTAGTTGGTACTGTGTTTTCCCGAAAATAAGACCCTGTCTTATATTTTTATGAACCTCAAAATAAGTGCTAGGCCTTATTTTCAGGGAGGTCTTATTATTTTGGGGTGTGTGGAGCAAGACAGGACTCCTTTTGCCATCTTACCTGATTTCCAGCTCTGTCTCCCTAATCCTAAACAGAGGAAATGGCGGGGATCGGCTGTGCATGCATTTTAATATTTTCAGAGAGGGCTTATTTTGGGGCGAGGTCTTAATTTTTTGGGAAAACATGGTAGTTAAGTGTAGGTAGGTAGGTAGGTAAGTAAGAGTAAGTAAGTAAGTAAGTAAAGCCAGTGTTCAGGTTTTTCCTCTGAGTACTTTGCTGGCATTTTCCTTTTTTCTCTACTGTCCAAATCCATTTGAAATCCTCAAAACATTTCTCTCCAGCAGCAACTCATCACCTCCTGTGACAAGGAGAGATGAAATTTCATTTGAATTTATTGCTGAGTTTGCATCCAGAATTCTCTCGTTTATTGTTACATCTATTTCCAGGCGCATAGCACGGAACGAGTTTTGCATGGGGAGAGCAGGTTAATTTGCCTAAAACACACCGTAGTCAGAGCAGCAAGGTCTGACTGCAATTGTTCCCAGGGACGTTACAACTCGGGGGGGGGGGAGGAACAACCTATTTCCAGCAGTTGCAAAGCAAATAACATTTACTCACAAGGAGAGGCTCCACGCAGCTGGAAGATGGATGATTTGTGCCGAAAGCTTTAAGTACAAGTCCTGTTCGTGCAAAAATTCTGCTCGGTCATATGCAATATTGATTTGGCCATTTGCATAGGAACTTAGAAAGCTGGCTTACTCTAGCTGCTCATTTATTTATTTGCTATGATTTGCATACTGCCTCAATCCTAAACCCTGGGTGGCTTACTCCGGTATACCTTCAAACAACATTATAGATGAAAGGTTAAAAAAAAGAAATAATATAATGGAATGCAAGTATTCTAGTAACTTCAATACTCCCTTGTAAGAAATGGGACAAAACATAACTTCCCAGTGGAAGTTAGAGTGACCCCTTTCAAGATTAGCCTTGCCAAAGTTTCCAAAAACTCAACTCTTCAGGATCATCATTATAAGAGACGACAGATAGAAAGGATTTGTTTTTAAATATAATGATGGCATGATTAAAAGTTAGAATAGGGATAGAAATAAGAGAGAGGGGGAATATTACTATATACACATTTTTATACAATAAGACAAAAGAGGGAAGATTAGAAATTGAATGATGGTATTATTATGTATGTTTAAAGAATATTGGAATTGGCATTGGAATAATGTATTGGGACATTGAATAATTAAATAACGAAAGTCTATAATTTAATACAGATATATGTATTAACACTTGACCGACATAAGCTGGAAGAATGTAACAAATATGATTAATGGCACTATTTTTTATTTCTACTGAAATGTATGAGATCCAGGTGCCACACTATTCACACATTGATATGGATATATTGTAAAATAAAATAAAATAAAAACTTGGGGGGGGGAAGGACCATTATTATTGTTTTATTGCTTTATGGTTTTGATTTTATGAGGTGTTTTTTGTTGTTGCTTCTTTCTTTTTTATTTCAGCACTATAAGGTGTGGCTTAATTTATTATTTTCTTTATTGTGAACTGTTCCTTGTATTTTACTGAGTGAGCCAGCAGCATACCCAAGTGATTAAGTTAATAATAATCCTAACCTAGTACGTAAAACTGCAAAGACTTGCAGAAGTACCAATACAAGAGAATAATTGTAGCTCAGGATTCAACGGTTGCACTGCACTGATGATGTTACCTAGTTTGGTAATGAGACATCTGCAAGAAAACCACTGAGCTCAGAGAACACCAAGCTGTTAGTTAGATAGAAAGGGTTTCACCTGACAGGCATTGCACCTGCTGTATCTTCCAAATGGTCTGCAAAGGCACCCAATATAGAGTCAATCCAAGCATTCAAATCCATCATATTGGTTGATAGCCATCTTGTGTGATTTGTGGTATGTGGTTTCCTCAATCCAAACTTTGATAGGTAACCTAAAATCCCTACCCTTAAACTTATTATCTGTCCCAATTCATAACATTTGATGTACTAAGTGTTCTGCTTCTTGGAACTGAGGACCTATAGGTAGGAAAGGTGGTGTCTATTGGAACCATATTGCCTGTGGACATTTCCCTTGATGATTGCCATTATTTACACTTATTTTAACTTTAAAGATGAGATAAAACACTAGTATCTTGTAAAGCTACTCATCAACTTTGAATGTCATCCTAATTATGGACATCATAGGCATTCTATAGGTATGGAAATGCAATGTGAGAAGGACAGATGGACGGAAGGAAGGAAGGAAGGACTAGGGAAGAGAAGGAGGAAAAGAGAGAAAGAAAAGAAAGAAAGAAAGAAAGAAAGAAAAAGAAAGAAAGAAAGAAAGAAAGAAAGAAAGAAAGAAAGAAAGAAAGAAAGAAAGAAAGAAAGAAAGAAAGAAAGAGTTTTAGAAAATTAAGATGGGGAGCAGGTAGATATAACCCAGTAAAAGTAATCCGAGGGGTGTAAAAATCAATAGTTTACTATCTGGAAAATATGAGTTTTGTAGCCACCGTTACCATGACAGCCATTTTTCTATGAATTCTAGAAATGTCAGTTTCAATGTATCTGGAAGTTTCCAAGTTCAGAAAGGGTGGTTTGGGGAACTAGCCATCAGTAAACATGGAGATGGTATGAAGATAACTGCATCTATCTTTAAAAGACTTAGATTAATTGAAAATAAATTCTCCTGCTAGGTATCCACTGCGATGCTTATATGTTGAGACGGATTTGACAAACAAATCTATCCATTGGTTTGGAAATATGGTGGTGCCACCTTCTCTTGTTTGTAGGCTAAAACGAGGCGGAATGGGATAACGTTCCATGGCCAACTCGCCATGGCCAACTCGCTGTGGCCAACTCACCACCACAACTCACTGCAGGACAATTGAACAATTCCATTTAATTATTTGAAATAAATAAAACAATATTTTAACTTTTGGCATTCACCTTTCATTCTGTCCCTTCCTTTTGCATCCTTTCTTTAATGATTCAATTTTACAATTTCTCTGATATGAGTGCAACTCTTGTCCCACCGTCAACAAGTTGGCCATGGCTAGTTGTCCTGCAAGTGAGTTGGCCATGGCAAGTTGTCATAGACCCAGTAAGATATATCTTCTTAATTACCATTGAAAATAGAATATGAGACCTTTATTCCCAAAGGGTGAGCCCAATTGAGAAAAAGAAAATTAAAACACCCAGGGCAAATAATGAGTGAAAAATTGATTATCTGTTTCCTCAGTGGCCCGATTGATATTTGTAAAAGGAAAACCTCTGCTAATGGTGAAGATCCATCCATATATGTGTACAAAACCCTGGTCAAGTTTAGTTAAGGGCCTCTGGGGAATATCTTGCTTAGAAATTCTGACCTGTGATTTTTTTCAAGTAATAAAGCTCCCAGGCTAAGTGCTAATGATTTTGCTTCGTGCTGTAAATCATAGTTCAGCTTGCACAGGTACCTATTCTTAGATCAGAGATATCAACCACAGTAAAGATGATGGCTCCAGGTTGAAATAGGTTCAGAGATTAATTGAAGATTATAGCTCGTAGGCAGATTTATGGAGAACTGTTTTTTGAAGCCATGGACTCAGCTGAATTCCACTCTCTCTCTCTCTCTCTCTCTCTCTCTTTCTTCCTTTTTT
>JANHFT010006751.1:235888-253863 GCA_032467955.1 Pseudoxenodon macrops | reverse complement strand
GGGGAGTCTTCTGTGGGACAAGGCTGAGGGAGAGAAGGGGATAGGATAGAGGAGGCTTCTGTGGGGCAAGGCTGAGGGAGAGAAGGGGATAGAATTCTGTGGGGAAAGAAGGGGAGAGGAGAGGCCAATCATAACTACTCATTAATTTTCAAGTAGGTGTCAGTTTATCAAGGCCGATCACATAGCGGATCATGGGCATTTAGCTAGTATGACATATGTGATGGTTAACAATACATATTCCTCTTTATTAGAATGCAAATAAATATGATTACCAATCAATTTTGTTTATGTTCTAGTCTAAAAAGCATCTCTGAAAGCTTTTTTTGACATATTGGTCCATTCTAGCAAATCACACACCTATCTTATTTTGATGATGCACATTTCTTAGTGTTGGTAAACTTTAGAAGACCATGAAATCTTATAAGAGGAGTCTAACCTTCTCTGAATCAAACTGCTGTCTGATATGAATTTGGTCAGTGCTGTTCCTTCTTGAAGATGTATTTCTAATGTTGTGGTGCCACATCCATTTACCTGGAAGTCAGTGTCATTCACCTCAAATTTATTTTATGGTGTATTCCCCACACTAAATTACAGGTTCCTCAACCAGGAATCCTGGCTGAGGAGTTCTGGGAGGTAACTTTTAAAGTTGCCAAGGTTGAAAAACACTGGCCTAAAATGTAGAATAGGTGGTACCAGAATTGCAGGTAAGGAAAAGGTAGCAAGGCTCAGGGTCACCACTAGATGGCAGTGAAGAGAGGCAGAAAGCTCTTTTGCAGTCTAGGTCTGATGGACCTAGACTTGCTGCAACTTGCCTGCATCAATCAACCAATGAGAAAGCTCCCTGAGCTGTAGCTGCTGCTGTTCTTCCTGCAAAACAGTGACTGCAGGCCCTGAATACATGTCTTTGAAGACAGACACTAATGTTGGAATGGAGATGTATCCATCTAAATAGTTGTTATTAGAGCACAGATTTTTCTACCTATAGAAAGAAATGCAACTTTTTAGCTTCTCCTTATTCTCTCCCCTCCTCCTCCCATTAGCATTTTAGATTCCCAAAAACTTATTTAGTTTTATGAAGAACAATGTATTGCAATATTTCCTTTACTAAATTGAACGCTGTTTTGAACAGTTTTTCAGGTGATAAAACAGCCTGGATTAATCAATCACATAGAAATGGTAAATTGTACTTGACGTAGGCAATCCAAGTAGGCCATAGACAATAAAACAACCTATAATACACATTTTAATATGTTGATCCAAAAACTGCAACATAGTATAGTATGCATATTTCATATCTTATGTTTGTGAACATCAATGCTTTTTAATTTTGATCCAAATTGTATGTTGACAAATCAATCATCTCAATATCATTTCATTTTTATCATTTCTTAATAAACGTTTTCAGGAAAGAAAGTACAAACATAATAATGTAAAAACATAATAATGACAAATATCATGATTTGTTCTATGGAAAGTTTTAGTGCTAATAGAAAAACCAGCGTAAATTAACTTTTCGTGTTCTCTCAAGATTTTTTATCATTTAAAAAGAAATATTAAATTAAAAATCTCCTTACGTTTTTTTTTTAATCTGCAGGAGAGATTGGCTGTTATCTTTATTATTAAAAGAAATGTTTTTATACCGACAAAGAAAGAATGATACTGTAGCAATAATAATGATAAAAGATGAATGCAATTGTGAATAAAAGGTCTGGTTGTCTCATGCAGTTTCAGCTTTCTAAAGGGAATTCATCTGAAATGGTTGTCATTTTTTAAAATGTGTTTGTTTCAGTGCTATATGTGGAGCAAAGAATCCTGCTATTTTTGGTTTTCTTCTTTCCCCCCACCCACCTATAAAAATTATTTGCTCAGTTTGTTTTACTGCATATTCCCAAAAAAAGTTTTTCTCCCCCTCAAAGCTGTATTTTGAAGTTAAGGTATTGTTATACAGAAAAGCAGTCACAAACACGATTAAGTTAGCAATCTTGCAAGTTTCTGAGTTTTGGGAAAGTATCATTTGTTTCCCAGAATATGTCATGAGATTGATACTGCTTGTTTGCCAGTCTCTCTTGGGGGTGAGGTCTACAGTAGACAGTCTAAGGTTAAAGTTTTGGGGATTTGAGGAAGAAACCACAGAGTCAGGTAGTGTATTCCAGGCAGGAGTGGGTTGTAAATCGTTTTGCTGCCGGTTCGGTCAGGGTCGTGCCTCATGCACGCACGCACGCTCGAACAGCAATCAAAATATAGCTTCTGCACATGCGCAGAAACAAAAATTAGCTTCTGCACATGCGCAGAAACAAAATTCAAAATGGAGGCTGCCACGGAGATACTGAAGGAACCAGCCCTGTGACGTCATTGCCGAGTTACTAACATTTCTATAGAACCAGTTAGAACCGGTAGGAAATCACCTCTGATTCCAGGCATTGACAACTCTGTTACTGAAGTTGCATTTTCTGAAATCAAGTTTGGAGAGGTTTACCATAAGTTTATGGTTATATCTATTGTGTGCTCTTGTATTGTTTTGGGTAAAGCTGAAGTATTCATTGACGGGAAGGACATTGTAGCACATGATTTTATGTACTACACTTATAAAAATGGCATGTAGTAATGGCATATTTGGGTTAAAGAAGCCACAACGCATACTAGAAAATCACCTAAAATCACAGCCTATTCAAGATTCCAACTTGCAAATTCAGATAGAATATTTTTTTAATCTGTCTACGGGTATGAAATCATGGTCTTATAGCCATGGCATTTCATCTATAGCACTCTAGACTTTTGCAGACAAAACAATTACTAATTTAAATGAATCTGCACTTTGGCTATTTCTAGGTGAGGATCTATTATATGAAAATCTCCAAATGAAGATGGGACCTGGAGGTATTTTTATCTTTATTTTTCAACTTGAAAAGGCTAGAATAAATTCCAAATCTTTGCACGTTTGTCTTAGTGTATGCAAACAGTCTGTGTTTTTCCTGTCATATTTTTTTGTTTCTCCTCATGCTTCTCAAGTGAACTTTCTTTCACCTACCTACAGTTATCTCCATACATTCTATATGTCTATCCACCAGTTCAATCCCTTCATTGTCAGTTCTAAGGTTCGTGTTGCCTGTTCTCATTAGTTTGTGCTTCTTTATTTTAGTCCTGTTTTTTCACAGTGGTCTTTCACTTTTAATACTAGGGCTTACAGATCTTTTGTATTTCCAGCTGTCAGAGAAGTTCCTCAGCATAGTGCAGGTTACTAATGTTTCTTCTTCCAATATTAAAATCATGTTCATCTCCTTCCAACAATGATGTAGCAGTTATGATGTAGGAATGCAAAGTTAATCCAAGCATTTTATATGGCAAGTGCATATCTAATGCCTAAGTAAAAATATTCCATCTAAGGAGAAAAAGAATGAATTATAGCTTCACTTGTAGCTCTGTTGAATATATCATGAATTAATAACAGTATTGGTCCCATTAAATGCAGGATATCACAGTTCTACTGTAGCATTAATCACTCTGTTGATATGTAATCCTTGCATCCAAATTGCTACTTACAACATAACATACTTACATCTACAAAGATTAAAACATTAGAATTTATCCTCAGTTCATCCCGTTTCTTCTATTCAACCTGCCTTGAGATAAATAAGAAGATACCATCTGTCATTGTTCTACCCCCGTTGACTTATAATGTATCTGCTTTTGGTATTTATATAAGCATTCTGTTCCTTTGTTGACTTTAGTTATCCTTTTTGTTTAAGGCATGCAAACATAAGTCTTAAATACCCTTCTAAGCCATCTGCAGAAAACTTTTTCACTGAAAAGATGACGTAATTATTCACTTTATCTTGGATATTCTGAAAATTTTCTTGCACAAAATTAAGCTATTCTTGAACTAACTTCTCAAATATTTCTGCACAGATTAGCACTCCTTATTATATCTATTACAATGTTCTCCAATTATTTCATTAAAAAAAAGTTTATCATGTTTTGGGAGTATTAATATTTGTCTTTGAGAGGGATGAGCAATCATGGCAAAAGAAAATAATTTGTAAAAATGACTTCTATGGTATACAGTTCCGGTGTTTATTAACACTAAGAATCTCCTAAGATATTTTTTCAGGGGTGTTCAAAATGAAAATTATTTGCCAGCCTATGTGCAACAAAATGCAATATTAAAATTGTATAAAATAATTGTGAGAAATGGCAACCAACATGTCAATTTTATGTTTTAATATACAAACAATATAAACAAAAGCTCTTTTTGGTTCCTTCATAATTTAAAAAATGAGAAGCAGTTCTGAGAGGAAAAAAGTTTAAGAAATACTAGAAATATAAAAATATACCTTGATATAATGAGAATATAATTCGTATTTTGTAGTAATTTGTACTTGTCACATTTTAAAAGAAAAACATATATGACTTAAATTTCAAAACATAGCTATCAGGGCCAGCTATAAATATGTTGGTGTCATATGCAAAGTCTTATTCTGGTACATCCCATGATTTGGCTAATCTTCTGATTTTGTTAAGAAATTCACAAACTCTGCCTTCCTATTTTCTTGTTTGAGTATTTGAGCTTTATATTTACAATTTTTATCTCTAGACATTTTTTATCTTTTTGCGGGGGACATTTTCACCCCATTTGTTTTGTAGCACAGTAAATTGTTAAATCAGTTTTAATTACATCATCCCATTTTTGTCGTAAGGCAACAATTCTGAAAAATTATATTTCACTTTCAAATGGAACCACTGGTGCATGAAATGCGCCATTACTGCTTATAGCTGATAGGCTGATAGACACAAAACTTGCTCGCTTAGTCTGTTTCTCTCAGAGCTTTGTCTTGCTTCAGTAATACAAATAGCCCCCACTTATTGGCTGCCTCATTTAACAATAGTTCAAAGTGACGGTACTATAATAATAGCTTTGTGACCCAGTATTGGGTTCCTTTTACCTTCCCTACCGGTTCACGTCACATAGTGTTACATCACAACCACATAAATACCCTCTGTGCATTTGCAGAAGGCTTTGCACATGCACAGAGGGTTCTTTTCCAGCCATTTTCAAGCAGCAGTGACCAGAGGACCAGTTTGGAGGCGTGGCCAGCCACCCTTGCTGCTGGTTCGGTGAGCAGGGGCAAATTTCCACCACCAGTTTGGGTGAACCGGCTCGAACTCGCAGCAACCCACTACTGTTGTGACCAAACCTCATGGCACATGTGATCATCACTCAAGCACTTTGCTACCAGCTTGTGACAAGCAGAGGTAATGGATATTATGTAGTTTGCAAAATTTAGCACCTTAGGAAAATGTCCTAGATTTAGAATGATATATGTAGCTATACATCTGTGAGTGAATTTTCCCCAAATTTTGTAATTAATTTATCATGTCAAAAATGTACACAAAATGTATCCATCTTGGAAGTGGGTGCCATTTGGAGGCACCATGTGGCCTAGAAGTACTAAGAGGTAGAGCAGCCTGATCTCTTTTCCCAGAGTGATATCCAGAGCTCCAGAACAGCAGAGACCACAACGGAGAAGGAGGGCAGCCAGCTCTGCCCCTTGGACTTCCTGCAGGCCATATACTCCATTCCAGACGTGAGTGCCAATTTGACAAGTTGCAATGAATTGTGGCTGCTCCAAAGTGGTACCTGTGTTCAGGACAGAGCCAAATGACCTGCAGGGAGGCTGATAGGTGGGAGCTGCCTGTACTCTCTCTCCAACCTAAACCCATTGTGTAGGAAATATTTGCAGTTGCTTTCATAAGATATCAGTAAAAAGTAAGTGATTGATTAGTGTCAAGGGGATGGGGACAAAGATATGACCCCAGAGGGATGGGAAGCAGTCCCAGGACCTGCAGGAGAGAGAAGGGATGGGGTTGTTAAGCGAGGCAATCATATGAGTAGGCTTGTCTATCATCATAAGTCAAGGACTACTTGTATCCTGTTACTGTTTTAATTTATTTTCACAAATATGCAGTTCATTTAGAACAGTTAAAATTTTTAAGTTATGAACATTTTGCAACTTGGAAGAATAGTTTTTATTACCCTGTTTCCCTGAAAATAAGACCTCCCTGGATAATAAGTCCAATCAGGCTTTTGAACGCATGCGCTAAAATAAGCCATCTCCCAGAAATAAGTCTCCCCAAAATGCAGCAGCAGCCACACTTGCCGCCTCCTGCACCTCAAAAATAATAAGACCTTCCCTAAAATAAGGCCAAGCACTTATTTTGGGGCTCACAGAAAATAAGACCCTGTCTTATTTTCAGGGAAACACAGTTTTATTTTTAATTTTATTAATCCTGAAGCCTAAATAGAATATCCAAAAAAAAGGAAAAACAGTAAGATATGTATTTCAGAAGTTACTTAAGACAATCATGGGGGTAAAAAGAGGGAAAGCTACATGCATTTTTAATCAGTGTAACTGTTCATCTCAATTTTGGCATTTCTTCATCTTCTCTAGGATTATGGGACAAAGCTGAAAATGAATATGAAATATAAAAGCAACATAACTTCTCAACAGTTCAACAGTTATTTCATTAGAGTAAGCTGTTGAAAATTAAATTTCTCTATGGTTGATTTACATAAGTTCAGAAGCCACAGTAAGAAATGAGTAAGTGTTATATTCAAAGAAAGTGGCCAACAGAGAAGGATTTGAGCATATGGCATTTTCTAGACAAGTATTCAGTACTACAGCCTTCATGCAGACTTCAGTAAGCTTTTTACATTTATCTGTTCCTAAATGAAAGAATTCACAAAGAATGCTCAACCAGCCCTTTGACTATTATTGTAAAATTCTCTCCCCAAAAATGGATATTAGAAAAACCCAGCAAATCATATGCCACAATAGGAAGCTAGTTCTATTATTTACAATAGTTTATCCTCTCTTCCTATCAGGAGAACTTTGGCATTTTTTGCCGATATTACTATATGATCATAAAATACATGTGTGTGTGTATATAGATATTGATATTGATGACAGATAAGGGACGGAGTGGCTCAGTGACTAAGACGCTGAGCTTGTTAATTAGAAAAGTCGGCGATTTGTTTGGCGGTTTGAATCCCTAGCGCCGCATAACGGAGTGAACTCCCATTACTTGTGTCAGCTTATGCCAACCTAGAAGTTCGAAAGCATGTAAAAATGCAAGTAAAAAAATAGGGATCACCTTTGGTGGGAAGGTAACAGAGTTCTGTGTGCTTTTAGCATTTAGTCATGCCAGCCACATGACCACGGAGACGTCTTTGGAGAGTGCTGGCTCTTCAGCTTTGAAACTGAGATAAGCACCATCCCCTAGTGTCGGGAATTACTAGCACTATGTACGAGGGCAACATTTACCTTATAAATGACAGATAGATGAGTGTGTTTGTGTGTATGTGTGAGGGGGGGAGAGAGAGAGAGAGAGAGAAAGATGCAGTGGGGAATTATAAAAGAATATTGAAAGCCAGCTCTACTTACAGTTAATGAAATTAAGGCAATTAAGCCCCTTTCTCATTCTCCCTTTCCAGGTATCCTTTTTGTATTGGTTCTGCTTTCAGTTATAATGGTCAGTCATCATCCACCATGCTCCCAGTGTCAGTTCCACATTCTATCTCATGTACTAGGACTAAAACTCCAGAATGTAAGAATAATTGAGAATTAATTTGTTCCTTTTTGGGGAAGTCAGACTTTGATTCAGATTTCTAGAAAAACAAGAATTACCGTATACAAAAATCCAAAATCAAATAGTACCTAAAATTGTTCATAGGCATTCTATACATGTCTTTCCTTTATGTTTAGTAACTCTTACTAAAATAAGAAAATAAGTAAGAGAGTATGGAATTGTAGCTCTATTAGCATAAACCTAAACTTAAATAGATGAGAAAAAGAGAATCAATATAGAATTGCTATCCATTCTAAATTTTATCATTATGAGTGTTTTAAATATTCATTACTCTAAAGCAGGGGTGTCAAACTCGTGATGTCATGGCGGTGTCATGTGACATGTCATGACATTTTCCCCCCTTTGCTAAACCAGGCGTGGGTGTGGGCAGCGCATGATGCATCCAGCCTGTGGGCCAGAGTTTGACACTCTAAAGGAACAACGTATACAACAACAACTTAAAACATATATTTTGAGTCTTATTATAAAAAATCAACACTCCCAAAATCAGAAACATTGTTTAACACTTTTTAAAAATAAAATACAATTAATGTGATATTCCACCTTATTATTCCACAGAACCTTTTGGCAACATGTTGAAAACTTCAGCTAAGAGTTTGAGGTTGAAGAGCACTGTTATATATGTTCCTTCTGTAAACACTGGGAAGAAGCTGATTCAGAGAAGAGACACCATCATTTGCTTTCTCCCACTGGTTTGATATTTTTATGTAGTAAACTGATTACTTATTTAATTATTTTTTATAAAGTTTGGATATATGATAGTCAGATATTCCTTTTGAAAAATGTCAATTTTTGGAGGATACAATTGACTCACCAAATTTGATCTTTTCCCATTACAAATGCATTCACTTCTTAAGGACATAAAAACCATTTAATCTTCTTAATGCATATATTTTTTTTAAAAAACCCTCATATTTCAAACTTTAATTGGAAAAGTGTAAAGTGTTGCTCAGGGTGAAAAAAAGGCAAGTTATTTATAGAAGTCTCAGAGTTAGAGTATCAACTATATTAAATTAATTTTCAAGATGTGGGAGGCAGATGGCTCTCTAGCACTATTCAGAAATAAATGTCTAGAAGAGGAAGGAAGAATAAAAAGTTTTATTTAAATGTGTTTTAAATCTTGCCAATACAATCCTATTGTAAAAGAAACAAAAATCATAATTCAGAATGGGATTTCTGATTCTCCTTTAAATTGTTCAGTTTCTTAAATGGCAAAGGTTGCAAAAACTCTAAGTAAGGCATGATTAATTAAATTCTATTAGAATTTCATTGAAAAAAACATTACATTGAAGTGACCATTATTCACTTGATCAATAGTGTTTGGATATTTCCTGAAAATCCAGAGGAAGCATCTAAACACTATCATTTTGCAGTAGTCTCGTTTCTTTTTTGAAGGACGGCTTCAGAAGAAGATGCAAGGATTCCTTAGGATTAAAAAAAAATTAAATAGCAAAAGAAACAATCAGACTTTCCAATGGAGGAAACAAATATGTTCCCCCAAAATATATATTTATCATTATATCTTAATTATCATTATATGATAAAATCCAGTTAGGGAAAAATGAATTCCTAATTTCTGTCATGTGAATTGTGGGATTGTAGTCACAGTACAACTAGAGAACCATAATCTAGGGAAGGCAACAATTGTTTATTGTTTATAATAAACGATTCATCAAAACCTGAATTAACTAGGGTTTTTTTCTGCTATTGATTCTTCTGGAAAAGAAAAAAGATAAAATGAATGAAATTCAGATTATATTAGAGACTAGATTTCATTTTTAGTTTCATTTTTTACCTTCATATTTCTTTTTCTATATCATCTTATATGTGCATTTTAATAAATGCTAATTTAAGATTTGATGCACTACTAAGCCAATCTTGGCTGATCTAAGTGCACTGAGAAAGATCAGATCTAACGTTATGTTCTTGATTGGGAAGTCAAGTAAGCATCCTAGAGAATAGGTCCATATATTCACAAGAAATTGAGCTCAATTTATACAGAAATAATTATTTATTTTTATAAAATATTTTATATTAGTTATCAGTTCAAATTTATTTTGTTCCTATAATAAGATTTAGGTTCTTTTTCAGTGATTTCTATTCCAACATTTTGTACAAAATCAAGAGCATGAACAAGCTAAGTTAGCACAGAAGAAAAATCTATTTGCACTGCATATTTAATGCAGACTTACTAATTATTTAATAACTTACCAAATAAATTTACAGTCAGAAATACAGTTGAACCTTTATCTTTATATTTCTTCTGAATTTAGTGATGCAATTCTTCAATCAAAAATATTAAAAATATGCATCAGAAAAACAGTATAAGAAAATGCTTACATTAGTGAAAATAATGTACAAGGTGTGTACAATCTTTCTTTCTTTCTTCTGTATTCTGTAATATTCTGTAATATCTTATGTATTCCATTTTCCCCTTATTCCATTCTTTATAAATCACACACATACCTCAAGAACTATTCCATATATCTAAGTGACATTGGTGTAGTCCATTAACTCTTATGGCAGAAATTCCGTTTCACAGTACTCTGTTATTTTTGCTGACTATCGTAGATACCTCTCTGATGCACTCCAGATGTTTTTAACTTCAACTCCCATTATACTTGACCACTGATCATACTGTTTGGGTTTAATGATAACAGAAAAGATCTAGAGAGTGTCAGTTTGCTATTTTTATAATACAGTAAGTAATGGTTATATCTCTTCTCTCCCACTTTCACATTACAGTAAAACCATCAGAAGCTATCTATCCTGGTTTCAGCCCATCTAGTAAGTTGATGATCCTGCAATACTATCTAATAGAAGCCAGGATATTATTTCTCCTCTGCCTCAACTTGTGCCCTTTCAAATGACATACTCTGCTCTACTCTCTGTGTGGAAGTATTTAAAAATTTGGCTGTTCTTCCTGGCCTAAGGGTAGTGTAGTTGTGGAGTACCTCTTCATTGTGTCTATGGAGTATGGTTTTTCCAGATACATATCAATTGTTATGTAATTGTTACGTAACAATTGAAGTCTCAAGTTATAGGAGGGAAGGGGTCCTTCCCAGAGGGCAAAGAGACTGTGGTATTTGCAATGTCTGACAGGTAGGAAGAGAGCAAAGAAGAACTACCCCTAGCATTTCTGAGAGTTTCTTTAGAGTTATGCAGGTAATTGCTTTAGTTTGGATAATTTCTGTCTGTAAGTGAACAACAATAGAGAAACTACTCAAATGCAACTTCAGGCATCATTCTTGCTTCTTTGAGTCTAACATATTGTTTTTTGTTATTTATTTACTTTCTATCTTCTAAATGTAAGCCATTCAGATCATTCTAGAGTCATGTCACCTCTAAATATTATTAACAATAACAATGCAAGAACATTTTCTGAAGAAAATGTTATATTTATTTACAAACAGGTTCTACTCACACTTGAGTTGCAAAATACAGTGTTTGAAGACAAGGTACTGAATGTTTCCCATAACAAGTGTTTTAGATACTTGCTTTATTGAGCTGGCTTAACTAAGCTTTGGATGGATTGTTAAATAAACCAGCAGATGAAAGGATACAACATGTCTCAAGAGGCACATCATCAAAGACATACATGCACATACTGGTAGCAAGTGTGAAAAGAAAAGAAAAAAGAAAAGAAAAGAAAAGAAAATGAGCATTAACCAGACATAGACATAGACACCTTCGCATATGTTCAGTGTGTGCTGACAGAAGTAATTTTTCTTAACGTCACTGTTGTTTTCTTTAGTAGGTTTGCAAAATAAACAAGAGTTTGTTGGTCTGATCTGGGCAAGGAAAAATGTATCAATATGACCCCTTAACACTATTTAGTAGAGCAAACGTGTTGGCATATCTGTAACCTTACTCTAATATCTAAATAATTGTTTGTTATATATCATTGAAACAACATGCATGTAGACATAAGAAGTACTGTACCTGCATTTGAGGATGAGAAAGGAAGGGAGAGAGAACAGAGGAAAGAAAGGAAGAGCAAACTTTGGAGAAAAGCAAACCAGAAAACACTCAGTACAAATTAGCATAATTCTTATAGCTTTAAGTGCATTTTGGGTTTAGACAACTTATTTTTGTGGCGAGAGAATAAATATGTGAAAATTAATGCATCTTCTTGCAAATTTATTTATTCTGGAGTATATCTCCATGTTAAATTTTGCGTGACAGTTTTCTATATTCAAAGAATGGAAACAATGCTGAACTTTCCAATAAAAGAATTTGAACTTTAAGCTTCTACATAAATTGTATAAGATGAAGTGACATTGATTGTAGGGTTTTAGTATTCAATTGTTTTCATATTTATTCAAGCATTTCTAAAAGCTGAGATTTCAGATCCTCTGTGGTTTATCAAATGGCAAATGAGAAGAAATTAACAGTGTAGCATAACAATAGAGTATCTGACATGAAAATTAAAGAATACTTGCATGTTGTTCCATTAAAAATGGATTGAACAACAAATTTATTAGGTGACCAAAAAATGAAAGCTTCAGATTAAAATGTATGTCCCAATGCATGACTTTTTCAACTTGGTAGACTAATAAATTTATTTGTACATAGTAAATTTAGTAATTATTTCAAGTATTTCAAGATTGTTCAAGTAACATTTGCATAACACTACTTATTTGCTGTGTGTCACTCAGCATCATACTTTTGAACTGATAATCCTGAAATTTATATTTGAGTATTTCAGTTTATGGGAAGTCTGTGAAATCCCAACACAGACTCAATATATGCATCAGAGTTATGACATTCTCTTGGATTAGCTAATTGTATATGGTGACCTTGGTGATACAGCTATTATAATGGCTGGTACATAGGCTGATAGCTATTTACCCATATTTTTCGGACGATAAGATGCACCCGTGTATAATACGCACCAAGATTTCAAAGAGGTAAGTAAGAAAAAAATCGTTTTTGTCCTCCCTGGCCCCAGGACCACTCTCTAGGCCTCCCAAACCTTTTTGCAAAAAACGGTTGCAAAAACGGGCCCATTTTCACCCGTTTTTGTGAAAAATGGGGCATGCAGAGGATTTGGGAAGCCTGCAGAGTGTTTCTGTAGGCTGGGGAAAGTCAAAAACAACCCTGTTTTTGCAAAAAATGGCCGATTTTTTGCCCATTTTTCACCAAAACAGGGGAGTTTTTGCCTTCCTCCAGCCCACAGAAACACTCTGTAAGCCTCCCAAACCCTCTGCGCACCCCCTTTTGCAAAAACGGACCCATTTTTCAAGACTGGTTTTTCAATCACAATATTTTGTCAATACATTTTTATTTTCAAGACCAAATGCTAGTGATAATATAGAATCTATGATGACACTCTTTTAAAATTTCACATACAAACAAAAGAATCATGTGAGCTACAGAATTCAGAGATCATAGAGTTGGGAGCATTGGAGTCAAGATGATTACTGGATTCAGAAAAGGCTTTCAAGTAAATTGATAGACAAGAGAAAGAAAGAATAGATAATCACAACACTATATACAAAGTTTGAAGGACTACTATTATGCAAAGACTTCACATTTAAAAAAAACCAAGATCTTTGATTTTAAGGTAACACTTTGCTTGACTAAGCTGGGAATAAATCAAATTCCTGTTGGAACATATTTATAATAGAAAGTTCTGTTATTATCCTTGCACAGCTGAAAACAATATTAAGCTTTTCCTATATTGGTTGATGCTATGAAAGAAAAGAGGAGGAGAAGAGAGGAAGGGAGGGGAGGGGGAGGGAGAAGAGAGGAGAAGAGAAGAGAAGAGCTTTCTATGTTGTGATCATTTTCCAGGGACTCAAAAGATTTCATGATAACTACCTTTCATATATTGATTTGACCATCCCTCTTAAGACCCCTGATGATTTTACTTGCAGACCCTCTTATTTTTGGGTGGGATATATCTAGAAAAGTTTGCTTTACTACAGAGTGTGCGCCTGTGCTATTTTAGGTTCCTGTTCTATAGTTCTTTTGTTGCTATCCATTCACTCAACATCTGCAAGTCTCGTTCCTTACCATTTTTTCCAGCATAGAACCTTCTGCTTTAAAATGTTTTCATACAATAGCATTACGTACGAAACAAGAAGGCATCATTTCACCAAGAGTTATTAGGAATCTGACCTTAGCCTCCAAATACTTTCTGATTTGCCAGCTAGCCCTAGGCCATCAGAATTTTACCATTTTGATTAGATGAAGCAATCATAGGTCTTTCCAAAGACATTGGGATATCTTACAGGCTTTGGCATATCCTGTAAAATATATACAGGAGATATATACTTAAACATATACCTACACACACACACACACACACACAAAAACGTTGCACACACATATATTACTCACACACTTTCTATATTAATCTGAGCACACACAAAAAGATCCCCTTTTTGGCTGTTTATAAAAAGTGTGCCCTTGTTCTTCCTTCTTTCTTTTCCTGAGTATTATATTCAGATATTCAGATGTAGAAAATACAGCCCAAGAAACTTCAGGAAGGGGAAATATATACAGTATATGCATATACTTTTAATGATGTTATTGTTTGCCAACAGCATCTTATTTAATTATGTTATGGCAGAGGAACTGGTGCAGCAAGTCAAAGTCCTAATCTATTTTGCTCAGTGTCTTTTTAATGTATGCAAGCCAGATGCCTCTGAGCTGTGAGAATTTGATACAGTCCCAATGCAATACAATACAAGTCTGATATCAAAACTGAATGCTTATTGGCAATCCCCAGTATACATACGGTAGCTCTGCTAAGTATCTGAGAATATGAGAAAATGAGAAGATTTTTTCCTGGGATACCCAAATATTTTGTTTTTCTTCTCCCTTTTTGGATCTAATTGTACTATCTTTTCAGAGTAACCAATTTATTAGAAAATGTAAGCTTTCATCAATTACAGCTCACTTCACTACATGCTTGCAGTTCATGAAAACTTGTCCCTTCTATTTTTGGCTACCTTAGATAGACTATTTTTTGTTAATTTTTCTGCAGCTCCTAATTGTAATGTCATCATCAACATAATTTTAGCCATTGTCTATCCACTACAGAATGAAGGGTTCTTCCACATGTTTCCAACCAATATGGTCCTGAGCTTTGCCAATTGGGCCCACAATGCTTGCTGATGTCATCGATCCATCTTGTTTTAGGTCTCTTTCATGGATGCTTTTTGTCAATACTATGACTGCCTTGGTCCACCTGCCAGTGGTTCACCTTGTTGTACACCTTTTTTATGTTGATTTTCACTTTAGATCATTAAGGTAAATTGTTGCCATTATTTTTTCATATATTTATTGTAGTAAGTTGAAATAAGCAGTATCTGCGCCTTAGTTGAACAACACATTAATTATTGTTTGCTGTAATACTGAGTCAAATGCCTTTTCGTAGTCGATGAAAGCCATGCATAGAGGCATGGTGTACTTGTTGGGCCTTTCAATGACTTGCTGGACATCCAACATCCGTTGTGCTGTAGCCATTTCTGAATCCTTTGTCTACACATAATTTAATGTTTTTTTTATTATCTTGGTGAAAACCTTGTAGGTGACTGAAAGAAGGCTTATTGGGTGACAGTTTTTAAAATCATCTTGCCTCCCCCCTTGTGTATAAGAATCAGGTCAGCATTTTTCTATGTATCAGGTTTTTCTTCTTCTTTGAGGTATCTCAAGTATAATTTTGCAGGTATCTTGTGTAAACTGTAACTACCAGCTTTCAGCATTTCAACCCTAACACAGTCATTTCCTGAAGCTTTGCCATTTTTCATTGATTTTAGGGCATTTGATACATCCTCCACTAGGATATCTGTCATTTCCTCCTTTTGAGTGATTTTAATCTTGATCTGAATAGAATTTTCCACTTATTTCTAACATTTCCTGTCTTATTCTACACACAGAGCCATCTTCACTTTTTAATACAAAAAACTTTCATGTATTTATAAGTTTGCATTTTACTCTATTAATCAATTGCCTTTTTCACAAGCATCATGTTAAATTGGTGCATTTTTTCTTGGATATGTTTTCTTATGGTCTTGCAAAGTTCAACATACTCCAGTTTATTGGTGAAACTTGTGGTATTCTTCATTGTCCATCATTTTTTCATTAAATGTAAATTCCATAAAGTCAAAGAATCCCTGTTTAATTTAATTTTTAATATTTGTATTTGTCTAGTAAGTAATTTTAAGCATAACTTACCACCTGGATCAATGGAGCATATGGAAATTTTCCATATCTGTAAAAAAAACTTTCAGAAGCCTCTAGTGGTGATCAAACAACTATATCTCTTCTTTGGAGGCCGAGAATAACTAATTTAATATTCATAGGATCTATTTTAACTCTCTTAAGATTGGATTACTGAACATCAGGAAACGTAGGCATCTGCCATTCAGAAACAGTTGCATAGCTGTTACATTTATATTGTTGCAAATGTTAACATTGTTTGAATGTGCCTTCCATACTGCCTGCCTCTGAATAGCAAGTCAGATCAACCAATCAGCATGTAGAATTTGTATCTCCATGCAATGCATACAGTGGTGAAATCCAATTTTTTTTACTACCAGTTCTGTGGGCGTGGTTTGGTGGATGTGGCAGGGGAAGGATATTGCAAAATCTCCATTCCCACCCCACTCTGGGGCCAGCCTGAGGTGGTGTTTGCTGGTTCTCTGAACTACTCAAAATTTCCTCTACCGATTCTACAGAACCTGTCAGAACCTGCTGGATTTCACCCCTGAATGCATAGTTTAGATTTGGAAGGTGTGTGTTGGCCCATGTGCAATCAACTGCAACCTATACTTACCCATCAACCCCTTCACGGTGTAGATATGCTTCAATGCCTGCGTACAGTTGCAGACAAGTCTAAATCAAGCTTAATTCCATCATTCCAGTAATATCCATTCCAGATGAAGATAAGTAATAAAAATAAAATAATACTTTGTTGTGTGCCCAAATGCTATAGTTACTATTCTATGAGGTTTGGAAATGTAAATTAAAACATTACAAATATTTGATTTAAAGTAACAGCATCCAGTATAATTACATCAGTTTTTACTTCACTATATTTTTGCTGTCCACAATGTTGTGCTTAATGAAACATGATTTATTTTTATTTTGCCATTTCTCAAAAACAATAGTTAAGGAAAACCATAAAGCTATTTTATTTAAGAAAGAAACCATGGTATTATGAAAATGCAGTTAACGCCTGTGCTTTATCTTTTAAAATGCAGTTGGTAAGGTAATTATAACATGCAAATAAGCTTCTAGTGCATTGCATACGGGCACATTCTTGCACAGAGCTGCAGATATTCATAGGTTTGGAAAGCTACACAATCACTGTTTTTTTGCAACAACTTTTATTAATTTTTCCACTTTTGCTTTTCTGAATCATTTAGCACAGCCTGCCTGTCATAGATGCATGAATACACACCAAATGTCTCCCTTGATTATAACATCATGGGAAACAAACAAACAGGTGAAACCAAAGTTAATGCTCTGATGAAATGTGCCTTGCAATTTTTAAAAAGTCCTCCAGCCATGAAAGAGACTTCTGGTTTTCTATTTTATGTTCAGGGTAGTCAAGAATTCCTTTTGAATTTATCTTAGTGTATCTCTCTATTTCTCTCTTACTTTATTATTAGAAGCAGAAGAGCAGCTACGGCTGGTGGTTGCAATTTCTATTTACCCAGATAGCAGGATCAGTGGAAGTGAGAGGTTGAAAAATATTGATCTTAGAGTTGAAGGCTAAGGAGAGGTGTCTGTCAAATATTTGAGAGCGCAATTGATTCACCAGAGAAAGCAACAAGGTCAACATTATAAGAATATGAAAAAAAAGGGATAACCAGCCTAGCATCAGGCTAGCAACTGGGAGACTGTAAGTTCTAATCCACCATGGGCACAAAGCAAGCTGCTGACTTTGAGCTTGTCACTTTCTTAACTTAGAAAAGAGGCAATGACAAACCACTGCTGGGAAACCTTGCTAAGAAAACCGCAGGAAGCTATCTAGATAGTCTCAAGAATTTAACACTATTGAACAGTTAAAAAAAAATAAGAAGAATAAAAATAAGATGAATGATAGTATAGGATTTTGTTTCTTTTTTAAAAAGTTGTTTTAAGAATACTGTATGTGTTTGCTGGTCTGTTATTTCTGAATTACACTCTACTTTCGTTTTCTAAACAAATATACATGCTGAACTTTATTTAGTGCCGAGGTGGATTCTAAATCTTCTTACTGCTGGTTTGCTCGGGGGCCCTCTGCACATGCACATGCACGATGCTTTAAAAAATCCAAGATGGCGCCGCCTATGGCACTGTGGAAAGAACTGGCTCAGGGATGTGGCAGGCCC
>JANHFT010006751.1:215184-234004 GCA_032467955.1 Pseudoxenodon macrops | reverse complement strand
AAAAGCTTTGAATAAGCTACATTCGGAGTATAAGACGCACCCGAATTAAGGTGCGTCTTATACTCAGAAAAATACGGTAATAAGAAACTTAATTGACACCAGCTCTTAAACTAAGGCAGAGAAGCAGAATATGTATGTATGTACTGTATGTATGTATGTATGTATGTGTGAAATTTATATGTCTCCCATCCAGGGTTGGGGTTGAAAAATTTCAGCAACCGGTTCGCTGCCGGGTTGCTGGGTGGGCATGGCCATGGGGGCCTACTCTACCTCCTGCACCATGGCATGTGTGTGTGTTTCCAGAGGCTTTCTTTGAGCCTCCAGGAGGGTGAAAATGGCCTCTCCCAGGCACCGAGGGCCGGAAATAGGCCTGTTTCCAGACTTCCGGTACTTCTTGTAGACCCATTTTTCACCCTCCCCGGGCTCTGGAGGTTTTCCTGGAGCCTCCAGGAGGGCAGAAACGGCCTCCCCCGGGCACTGGAGGCCGGAAACGGGTCTGTTTCCAGACTTCCGGTACTTCTTGTACTTCTGGTAGGTCTGTTTTTCACCCTCCCAGAGCCTCCGCGTGTGCCCTGCACTTATCCAAAACGGGTCACGTGGAGACTCCTGGGAGGGGAGGGAGTGGGCGGGGTCAGCCAGTCCTTGGAACAACCAGTTCAGTGAACCAGATTAAAATTAACATCTGGTTCGCTCGAACCGATCCGAACCGGCTGAATCCCACCCTTGCTCCCATCTCACTATCACATCTCTGGCCACACTAGGAGTTATCATCACTAAGAAGCACAAATTGAGGCATGGAAATAGCCCAACTCTCCATTTCTCCAGGGTAGTCACTGTTCTCTGATCCTGGTCCCAAATTACACCACTGTCTTTGAGTTCATTCCCAGTTCTTTCCGAATGTAATATTTAAAAACGTGATCTTGGATTGCTAGAGTAATAATTCTTCATAATTTATTTTGTCACTAGAATGGTCTTCTGCAACGTGTGTTGGGATGCACCTACTGAAGATGATTTTTACCCAACTCTTTTGAGTGGGGGGGAAAGTAGATCTTGTGCTTGTGGTAGAAAGACTGGCGATCCTTTCATTACTATGTGCAAATTTATGTCTGCTTTTTCTTTAGAACAAAACAAACTCCAGGAGATCTTGAAGGCTGCTGCAGAGGCTGGAAAGTTGTCAAACTTAGTACCAGTAAATCCAGTGGGACAGCCCAAGTAAGTTTATGAAACTATGGTTTTCAAGTTTCCCAGTCGGAGGGCAGCATCAGGTTAATTTAAGTGGGCTGGAGAGCAGAGATTGTGCAAATGCGGATTGATTTTGTACCAGAGGGAGTTGCATAAACACTTAGCTCCATCTCTAAGTTGAAATATTTAATCTCCAACAGCAACATTTCTGAAAGTGACTCTGAGGTTAAAACAAAATCAAGAACAGGTAGCAAACAGGGGTTTCAAAGAATTAGCTCATGAGAATTAAAGCCACGTAATGTGATGATACCATAAATCTCAGAGGTTTTCAAAAGATTGTTGAAAAGGAGGGAGAAGAAGAAGGTGGGATCAGATCAAAGTTATTCCCCATAATGGCTAAGCAGACTGTTTAATCACAAGGAGGCCATCTCTGCAAGGTATTGAGAAAGGAAAGGTTGTGGAGTGCACACAATGTTTTTGTGTGTTTCCCAAGAACATCCAGTTAGTCACTGTGAAGAACAGGATGTGGGATTAATATCAACCTTGACATGGGTCCAAATTCTTGTCAAGTTATTTTGACAAGCCACTTCATTCTTTCCTTGTATTCTGCTTTTTCTTTATCCCAGGAGCTAAAGGAAACGTTGACAAAGACAACTAAGAATTCAAAACAGCTTCTAAGCATAAGACTGAAGTGTTGAGTGGGGACAAGGAAAACATTAACCTCTGTGGAAAAGACTTCAAGCATCAATTGAAGAGAGAAGGCCTGGAAGAGCTTTGGAGCCAATGGAGTGGCTCTCAAGTCAGGATCCTGCCCTCTTCTATAACATAACTGACATTTAATTCTAGCTCAGCCTTGCACACTGATGTCTTTTACTGATCCAACATTGATTTCCTTCGGTATCTTTGGGTTCATACAAAAAACGTACTCCTTCATTGGGTCGAGGGTCCGTTGATGAAAACTCCACATCAATCTTTTTGTCTCAGGTTTCTTTACTTGTAGAGTTATAGCAAGGATAGAATGCAATCCCTGTGACATCAGCCAGATGAGACTATGAATGCAATCAGTCAATATTTTCAGTGATTGCATGCCGCTAACCACATTCGTTCAAAACGAAAGCAAAAAGGATGGAAGTTGTAAATGCACTCTTCACTTAAATGAGTCTTCCTGCAGTTTTGTAAGATACTGTGGCATATTTATGTATATAGCTTTATGTAGGCATGCACACATATATTGGAGAAGTTGTGTTTCTCTTGATTATTAGCTGGGCTGAAGGTCCCCTGTTCACCACTGGCATCTGATTATCCAGTCAACTCTAACTCTGTGAGTAGCCCACCAAAGTTTATTACAATTACTGTATGTCTGATAACAGAGTTGAAAAGTTCTTTATCTACACTGAAATGTTGAAGAATAAAAAAAACAACCTAAAAAGTATCAAGCAAGATAGATTCATGGTCTATCAGTGATGGCAACTCTCTTTCTCAATATGACTGTGTTTTGGGATTCCTGGAGGCATCATGGTAGCCTGTTTAGAAACAATATCATGATCTATAGATCTTGGTTTGGTCAGTAAACCCATTTTCCTTTTGTTCTATTCCAATAAAAAATTGTTCTGTGTAGATAAATCTGCAAACACAAGCTGGGCGGAAAAGATCTCATAGATGACCCTCACAATGTCAAACACCTAGGAGAACTCATCTCAAACAATCTAAGCCCCAGAGCTCATTGTAACAGCATTGCCAAAAAGCCATTAAGAATTGTTAACCTAATCTTGCGAAGTTTCTTCTCCGGTAACATTGTATTGCTAACTAGGGCATACAAAACCTTTGCCAGACCAATTCTTGAATACAGCTCATCCACCTGGAACCCATGCTGTATATTGGACATTAACACAATTGAACGGGGTCAGAGGTATTTCTCGAGAAGATAAATACCTCCACTTCTCTACTCACAATAGAATTCTCTATGCCTCCAGGCTGTGGTGGATTGTAAATGTTCTTACTGCCGGTTCACTTAGGGGCGCGCTGCGGCCATGTGTGCTTTAAAAAAGCTTCTGCACATGTACAGAAGCAAAATCCAACATGGCACCACCTATGGTGCTGCTAAAAAAACAGCTTAGGGGCATGGCAGGCATGGTTACTAATGGTTCTACTGAACCAGGATGGTAAGTTACTAATGGTTCTGTAGAACCGGACCTACCATTATTTTGATCTTGGACAATCTGGAACTGCGCCACCTGAGGTCCGATCTAAGCATAGTACACAAAATTGTCTGCTATAAGGTCCTGCCTGTCAATGACTTCTTCAGCTTCAACCACAATATTATATGGGCAAACAATTGATACAACTCAAGGTAAACCATTTCAAACTCAATTGCAGAAAATACGACTTCAGCAACAGAGCATTCCAGAGTCAACACCTGGAATGGTCTACCTGACTCTGTTATTACATCCTCAAACCCTCATAGCTTCAACCTTTGTTCATGTTTATGTTCATTCCTATATTTGTTATCTTGTACATATTGACAAAAAATAAATAAATAAATAAACTTATTACTAAAATAAAAATTCTCTCTCTGAAGGACTCACTGCCAGAAGACAATTCTATTCTAGATGTAAGAATCTGACTACTCTGAGGCCAAGGCCAGCAAAGTAAAGTAGCCACTGCAGAAAGTGCTTTAAAATTTTCTTAATGTTTTGCTTATTATTGTTCTGTAATGTTGCTTTGTGATCTTTAGTCTCAATATTCAAATAATTCAATTCAGTGCCTCAAGTGGGAGAAGAGAAGTCAGCTGTAGAGTTGACATTTACTGATTGGTCTCAGGCAAGAAAGAGACTGTCAATCTAGCTATCCATAAAGCATCTTAATACAATTGTCCCTTTTCCAACATTCATCAGAATAGTTATATATTCTCACTAGATGCTTAATTGATAGGATTTGAAACATGCCCTTCTGCATCATATTTTTCTAGAAGGACTGAAATTATCTGAGATAACTGGTCCCTTAGGTCAGAGGTCTCCAACCTTAGCAACTTTAAGCCTGGAAGATTTCAACTGGGAGTGGAAATCCTGCCTTAGGTTACTAGGCCTTATGACACCTTGAATTGCACCTGGAAGCCAACTGACTTGGCAGCAATGCCACATGGGCATATTGTGGCAGGCCCATTAATGCCTCCTTTTTGTAGCTGCCAAAGGGTTTTCAAGGGCAACTGATGTGGATATTATTCCATAGCCATTAGCAGAAACATCCCTGGAAATATGTGTATGTAAGCCAGATTACATGTACAACATCCCTTTGCCATGTGAATGTGTAACTAATGCTGATACAGATGCAAAAGAGGCAGGTCTTGTATTACTGCCAACTGCCATCTTGTTTATTTTGAACACCCAGCTTACCCCAAATTGCCATTGATCATAAGCATACAAAACTTCCTCTCCTAGAACAAGGTGGTTTTGCATAATAAGGAGCCACAATCCTTCTACACTGGATCCTATTCAGAAATCTTAAACAGATCCTACCACATAAGATCCCACTCAGATGTACAGATTATTTGTTGCTCTAAACCATATTATAAACCACCATATGATTCAGTGATGCAGACATCTATTTAATAAAATTTCATTGACAGTCCAAGCTACCTAGAGTATATAAATCCAGAGAAAACCCACATTCAATAATGCTGATAATGTTACCTAGTTGGGCAATGAAATGTCTGCAAAAAAAAAAAAAAAAAAAAAACCAAGCTCAGAGAGCACTAAGGACACAACAGATTTTTTTTTTCAGTTTATGTTTTAATAGGAACTGATACAGTTTCTATTTGCCAGGCCTACATATAAATTGGAATTCCTTTACATAGGGAAACCTACTGTACATTCCAGGATATTATTTTGTTTACCACTGGACTGCATACCCTGGGGGATAAGCCCACATGAATGCTTAATACTAAGGAAAATAGCTGGCAGGAATGGAAATATTAATAAAATGCATAACTATATGCAGAATAACGTGCAAATCAAATGTGTATAATAGGATAAATGTGCCAGAATGTGTGTATGAATATTCATGTGAATTCAACTACATTTCAACCTGATATGCAAGTAAAACAAAATTAAAAAAAGAAAAACTACTTGAAGCCATTTGTGGCAGATTTGTCAACCCCAACCACAGGTAGGACATAATATTGATAAGCATCACATCTTTTATACCCATTTTACGTTAATTAGCTATTGACTAGCTTAGAGTAGGATGAATCTAGGGGTGAAATCCAGCAGGTTCTAACCAGTTCTGCAGAACTGGTAGCAGAATTTTTGAGTAGTTCAGAGAACAGGCAAATACCACCTCTGGCTGGCTATTTGGGGTGGGATGGAGATTTTGCAATATCCTTCCCCTGCCACGCCCACCAAGCCATGCCCACAGAACCGGTAGTAAAAAAAATTGGATTTCACCACTGGGTGAATCTATTAAATGGCATGGCATACAGTCAACAAATAAGGTTTATCCTATATAAACAATTATAATTTTTGTTGTCACATTCCATGCATTTCAAATAGTCTTGAATCCAGAAAGAATTAACTACGTAATTGAACCCCAGACACCAATCCCTTATGCATTTGAAATTAAACCAAAGCAGACAAAAACAATCCCTGCTTTTCTGTAAACTTTCTGCAAGACATTCCCAATGCCCCATATAACTGGTTTTCCCCCCCTCTACTGTCCTCACTAGTCACAGATAAAATGGGCAACGATGTGGCAGGAGGATAGGTAGGACTGTGTAGCAATAGCACTTAGACTTATAAACCACTTCATGGTGCTTTTCAGCCCTCTCTGAGTGGTTTCCAGAGCCAGCATATTGCCCCCAACAATCTGGGTTCTCATTTTACCAATCTCTGAAGCTGAATCAACCTTGATCCGGTCAGGATCGAACTTCTGGCAGTTGACAGAATTAGCCTGCAATACTGCATTTTAACCACTGCACCACCTGGCTCTTAATAGTTCTGCATGCTAGATCTATTGAAGGATGAGGTTTCAAGGAACGCTTCAAAGACTTATTTTTACTTCTAGTAAATCCTGAAATAAACACACAAAGGGAGAGAGACAAAACACCATAGAAAAATACTCTTGTAAGAATATTCTACTAACCTTAAGCTATAGGGGAATATATATCTGGTTTACTTGAGCCCAAGCTTCCCATGGTTTGTGATGCATTGCAATACATGGCATAGCAGGGAAGCATCAGGGATCTCCATGATCTCAGTAGATCCTAGGGCTCAACTCTCCATGTTTTAGATCATTCTTCTATGATCCATATATTTGGATGTCTGTTTTTTTTTTTTAGTTGATTTATAGAATTGCATTAATAAATTTCAAAAATGGTAGATGCAAAATTTTCTGCAGTTTTATTTGTCCTTCCCCTCTTCTTTTATCAGCTATCCATGCATATGAGCATTTACAAACACTGATTTAAATTATACATGTTTATGTGTTCAAATCAAGATTCCTTTGTGTTCGGTGCTTTAATAAATGCAGATAAATTGCATATACGGTAACTTGCAAGTGGAAAAAAAATCTGAAAAATTAAAAAATTGCATCAAGCTGACTAGGCAAAGCAGCTCATAATCTGCATTGAGCCACGATGGCATAGTTATTAGAATGCAGTACTGCAAGCTACTTCTGCTGCCTGCCGGCTGCCTGCAATTTGACAGTTCAAATCTCACCATGCTCAAGGTTGATTTAACCTTCCAACCTTCTGAGGTAGATAAAATGAGGACCCAGATTGTTGGGGACAATATGTTGACTCTGTAAACCGCTTAGAGATGGAAGGAAAGCACTGTAAAGTGGTATATAAGTCTAAGTGCTATTGTTACTGCTAGCTAAAAAAGTGCATCAATGCAGTTTCATAATTCAAGATTAATAATTAAGAACCCAAACATAAGAGATGAAAAATCATGGAAGGGGTATTTTGTAAGTATTTTGTAAGTATTTTGTAAGTATTTCTAAACATGAATTGCTCCAAATTCTGCTGCATATTGAATTACAACTGAATTCTTTGTGATCTGCAGGAAATAGGGTTCTATTTACATAGTTTTCAGACTGTAGAATCTGACATTGCTTAGTGGAAGAACAATTGATTATTGAATAAAAAAATTGGATTTTGACTACAGTATATGCTAAATTCAGTAGCAGTTCTCAGTTTCTTTGGAAGCTGAAAGTTTGAGCCATCTTTTCTTTCTTTCTGCCATTTGTTATAGGTGTGAATGTATGTTGAAATTCTAATTTGATATATTGGCTTTATCCTTTTTTCTTTTTTCAACTAAATTAAAAAAGGGACACAAAATTATTTTTAAAAATGCTAAAGAATCAAAAAATGTACAAACATGCCAAATGTGTTTTATAGAAATATATGACATCAATAAATTGAGTCCTTGATTCCATACAGTCCTCCATGGTTAACCCATATTCACTGATCCTGCAAATACTGAATATTTGAAGCCTTGTGTTTCTCAAGCTGAAAAATATAACTTTCAGTTGCTTTGTCCAGCAGTTTACTCTCATGTGACAGAGATAGAACATAAACTTCTGAAAATATGCAGCTGCTTAACATATGCAATTGCTTCTTGCTGAAATAGAGCAACATATTTTTGAAAAGTGTTAACTTCACTGAATCTCCAACAGCATAAATACAAATAATTCCTTGTTAAAATATTTCCTGTTGAAAAGGACATACTCATAAAATGTATTGATTAAAAAAAAAAAAATTCCCCCATTGGTTAAGTAAAGTCATACAAGCAAGACATTTACACACATACTTAAAAAGATTTTGAGCAAGAAATTAGAAAAGCAAAACAAACATATATGATAATAGGGTTTTTTTTTCTTTTCCCCGTCTCCCATTTCCCTCCAGACATCAATTGCTACTTGGATATTTTTATACTTTCTTTGGGATTACTCATTTCTGTACTCATTTTAATTGTTGCTGTTATTTCTATTTTTAAAATGGCTTTACTTTTTCTTCACAAACCATATTTTAAATATCTTTCTGTGTGATGTATTCTATATAAGAGAACCATTTAGTTAATTTAGTTAATGTATTATATCATTTGTTTTTCCATTGCGGTGTATTCTTCAATTTTAATCTTTCATTTCTATACTGATGGCACGTTTTCCAATGTAGTGCTACCAGTAGATTGATTTTTGTCACTTCCACCATATATCTTAATAAATTATATCTTAATATAAATATTTGCTGTGATTGTACTTAATAAAGGTTCTGGTGGTTTTAATTCAACTTTTATTTTCAGAATGTTTTGGATATTTTGGTGTATTTCTTTCCAATAATTTTGAGGAAGTTTTTACATAATCACCACATTTAATAAAACGTTCCTTCTTTTTACTTATATATTACTGCTTTATGATTTATCCAACTAGGCAAATGTTGATACAATTATAAAACATATTTTTTCAATGCCTTGAACTGCGAGATGGGCAGCATATACAATAAACAAACAAACAAAACCAAAGACTTTTTAGTGGTATTTAGTTGTATTAGGAGGAACTGGGGGGAAATAACTGCATCTTGATTGTCCACAAATTAATTTTCAAGGGAGATGATAGTCCATGACTGAACAGCACTAGATTTTTAAATAAACTTTAAAATGATGCAAAATGGGAGGAGTTACCTTTTACTAGATTAGATTAAAAATCTACGTATCTTAATTTAGTCATCTTTGATTAGTAGTAACTGTCTAGCATAACAGTTTGTCACCAAGAATGTGTACGGATATAATGGAATCCCAGCAATCAAGAGTCATTGAGTTTACATGAAAGGCTTTTCCAACATTCCTAGATAAGTAACAACTCTGAAATATCATAGTGAGCAGTGTTCAGGCCAGCAAATGTTGAATGATGATGGTTAAGACACATTTATAGAAAAGTGATAGGAACCCTAGTCTGGAAATGTAATGAACAATTAATATCTGCATGAATCTGTGTAGTTCTTGAGGTCATGTTCATCTGAATATGTTTGTTATGTTTTATTTGTCATTGGGGGATCAAGGAGAAAGCCTTCTTAATAATCATATTCAGGCTATGGAAGTCTTCCTTAAGACCTCATCTTGTGCCTTTGTTCTTGGTACATAGAATGAAGGGGCAAGGGTGAATGGAAGGAGGTCAGCCAATGTAGTGCCCATTGACCTTTCTTCTTGCAAAGAGTTTTGCTGGCAACCACGGAGACGTCTTCGGACAGCACTGGCTCTTCGGCTTTGAAACGGAGATGAGTACCGCCCCCTAGAGTTGGGAATGAGTAGCATAGATGTGTGAGTGGAACCTTTACCTTATTTATTTTTAAAGGTGCATTTATTGCTAAACCTGCTAGTTTACCAACTTTTTTTCTCTTTAAAGCCCCTGTTTCCAAACCTTTGCTATCTAACCACTGATTTCCTCTGAATATCCCCATGAATTGAGAAATAGTCTTAAACCTTTTCTTCAATATGATTTACAAGGTCATCCAAACAAAATGGTAACTGAAAATTTACCACCCGTCTCTATTATATTGCTTCATCTTTTCTCCAGGGCATGATTCATGCATCTTTATCCTGCCTTTTTCTTTGTTGGAAAACCCAAGGAAGAATCAACAGACAATAAGACAACATATCTTATGTTGACAGCTCTATCTGTTGCCAGAGCAAGGGGTGGCAGTTGCCTTTGGTGGGGGACAGATTCAGAGCAAGTAAAGAGGCTATGAACTTCTCTGATTATCTGAAGAGGGAGAAAATGGAAGGGCTGAGCTCTGTTGATACTGTTTGCTGCAGTCTTTAATCTTCTCTCAGTCTGGCTGTCCAACAAAAAGGAGGCTGAAAGAACAGAACATTTATTTATTTTTATGAATGGAATTTATATAGCTGCCCATTACGACTCTGACAACTAACAACAGTGATAAACAGCAGTTTGGGTTGGTTGTTTTAATTCTTGATTAGGAGCTGCCCAGAGTTTGGTATAAGATGGGAGGCTATATAAATGTTTAAATAAATAAATAAATCCACAAATGATAAAATCAATATAAAAAGAAATGAAATGAAAATAAAATAAAAATAAGGAAAATAAAACAGACATCCAACCCATAACAACACCTTTAGTACCTCAATGCTTGGGTATGGGCTGCAATAGAAAAGGCATGCCACTTAGGTCCCACTGGATAACATTTCAAGGCAAGATTATGGAACATCCTTACTCTGTATACTTAAATGGAAAGGGCAGATACGCTCAAGGAGAAGCAGTCCTGCAGATGCCCTGGCCCTATGCCATGACTAGCACCTTCAATTGCACTCATGGACAAATTGGGACCCAGTGAAGCTCACACAGCAATGGTGTAACATTGAGAGGTACCCAATATTTCATGAGCTGTCATATTTTGGACCAATTGCAATTTCTGGGTGGTTTTCTTTTTTTCCTATGTTTTTTATTTTATTCAGAACAAAGTTAAAATACAAAACTAAATAAAGTTCCAAGACACATAAGAAAAGAACAAAACACAAACAATGAGAACATTAAAAACATGCATAAAAAAGCCCAACACATTGTACACATATTATTCCTTCTAGTTGAATACTGATTAATATATTACTACAACATTAGTTTCCACCCCCAGCAAAACAGGCCCTCCCAAAAGTTTTAAACTACTGAATCTATTGACAACTTGTTGACCTGTTTTCTATGTTATATTAGTGACAAAGTAATTAACACGAAAAACAATAATAGCAAAACAGAACAAAATTAAAATTTCAAAACTCTCTGTCAACAAATTGTCATTGTAATCCACTTGTAGAAAATTTACCACAGCATCCTAACTATCCTGGATCATCCCAAAAGTTATAAATAAATCATCCTGGGTCAAAAATCCATGTTTGTTTCTAATATCCTTTCTTGCCAATTGTTGTTTAATTAAATGTAGTAAATTCAGTCTCCAGAATAGGTCTATCTTCAAGTCAGAGGGCAAACAATTTCTTTCAAAGGCAGCCCCATATAGAGTGCATTGCAATAGTCCAACTGGGAAGTGACCAAGGCATGAGTGACCCTGAGCAATGTCTCCCAAAGAGCACAATTGGTGCACAATTCATAACTGTGCAAATACCTCCCTTAATCCCTGAGCAGGACCCATGAATCCAGGATGACCACCAAACTGCCTACCAGTTCTGTCTGGGAAGTACTACCTCATTAAGTGACAATATAATATGTCACCAAAACCTGGGAGCAGGTGGAGGGGGGGTAAGGAGGGAGAGAGAGGCACTTTATTTTGCTAGAGTTGAGCCATAACCAATTCTAGATCCTCCAGTCACTGGATCGCCACCAACCCAGAGTCATCTGCCCATCTGGGGTGGAGATGTATGAGTATCATCAGCATACTGATGATATTGCACCCTGTGCTGATACATAATCTTACCTAGTAGTTTCATGGAGATGTTAAAGAGGAGTGATGACAAACTCAATACTTGAGATACCCCATATTATAGAAATCTAGGACTAACCCCCCCCAACAGCAACAACTAATATTGGCACTGGAAGTAAGAAGACAACCACCACAAAATGGTGCCTCCCATTACCTGCAGCATGTCCAGAAGCATACTATGGTTTATTGTATTGAAAGCTACTGAGGGATCCAAGAGAGCCAGGATCGATGTACCACCCATGCCCTGAGCCCTACATAATGTGACCAATGCCTTTTAGGTAGCAATGTATGTATGATCAATACTTGAACCAAGACTGAAAAGAATCTAGATAATCCACTGCATAAAGGATCGTTTGTGGCTGAAAGCCAATTATCTTCTCATCAAACTTTCCAAGGAAGGAAAGATAGGATACTCAACAAAAGAAATCAAATGAGTTGAAAGATGGGATCTTTTGAGAAGGGGATGTATCGCTGCCTCCTTCAAGGCTGGCAGAACCACCTCTTCGCTGAAAGAGGCCTTAGTTACCATTTGAAGCCAAGCACACTCCCCCTCTTGGGAGGTCTTGACCAGCCAGGAGGGGCAAAGATTCAGAAGACAGGTGGCTGAGTTCACAACTGCAGGGACCTGTCTATTTCCTCAGGTATGACAAACTCTTCCATGTAATATAATTCAGAGGAGTCATTTCCAAAAGATCTACCCAGGTAGTATCCTATTCCAGTTGAGAAACTTTGTCTGACAGATGCCGATAATATTCTTCACAGTGACCCTGTAACAGCTCCCATAGCTCCTCCTTCTCCAGGAGAGATATAATCCCCTGAAATAGAGCTGCTGGCCAGCACTCTGTAGCCCCAATTAGACTTTGCCATCCTTATCGCTGCAAGATAAGGCCTCTTCCCTGTGCTTCACATTTCATCCCTTATCACATACTCATTCCAAGAAGTGAACAGTGCTTTGGCCAAATCATGAATCAACATTTTGACACCAAGGCTGATCTATTCAACTGCAGCTTGTAAAGGATGTTTAAACTCCCCCCACCCCCCTTTCTGCTATGCAATTTTTGTCTTTTGGCCTTAGCATTTTGTTTTTTTATTATTGTGATTTTCCATGGAATTTTAGTTTTTCTGTGCTGGTAAAAACAACAGATAAATCTTCTGTTTTCTGTCTCTCTCACAAATCACCTGTTGATGGTTTGTGGGCATTACAGACCGCACAGGTAATCTTTGTTTAGTGACTGCTTCAGTTACCGATTGTTGGAAAATACAATGGCAATAAATGATAGCAAATTGTAGTTGTAGTAAAAGAAAACATTTTCCAACCAATGCACGCATTTATGATCAAATGTTTGTGGCTAAAATTAATGCAGGACAGAGTGGGAGTAGCACTGACATAGGTGCATGGGAAAACTTTATTCAAATAATATAGCAACAACCAGCAATTTTCACTCTCTCTCTCTCTCTCTCTCTCTCTCTCTCTCTCTCTCTCTCTCTCTCTTCTCCTAATTTCTTCCCTTCTCCCCTCCACCTTACTCTTTCCTTCTGCCCCTTATTTCACTGGAATACATTACATTGACCAAATGAGAATTGTCTGTATTTTAGAATTAATAGAGCAATATAAAATATAGAATAGAATAATATATTCTTTAATGGCCAAATGTGACCCAAGGAATTTGTCTTGGGTGCATAAGCTCTCAGTGTACATACAAACAGCAAAGTGATAAATCATAAGATACCAATAGGAGAAGGTAGTAGGAAAGATGAAAAGGATAATTTGGTAGTAATACAGCTCTACTACATGGGTGAATATCCTTAGACATAAGACAGTGCTGTGGGAATTAGGTGTTCAGCTGAGTGATAGCACCAGGGGGCAAAAACTGTGCCTGTGTCTAATTGTTTTGGCATGCAATGCTCTACAGTGGAATCCTGAGGAGAGGAGTTGAAACAGTTTATGTGCAGGATGTGAGGGGTCTGTAGATATTTTCTCAGCCTTCTTTTTGACTTGTGCAGTATACAGGTCTTCAGTGGAAGGTAGGCTGGATATTTAAAATGTTTAAACAGTCCTAACTATCTGTCTGTACCTGTCGTCCTGTTTTAACGGGACATATGTCCCCTCATCTGACCTTTGCCTTCTCTTCTGACAATGGTAACTGTCAGAGTGATCAGAACAATTCCTGAGCTAAAATAGACCTGAAATAGATTGAGATGATGCTATCAGAAGCATTAACTCCTACTGGGAACTTTGCAATTTGGCTGTAATTCATTACAAAGTTTTTAGGAAAAGATATCTTCTGGTCTTAAGACCAAGGTCTCATTAAATCAATACACTGTGTTTTGTATTCTTATACCCAAGTGTGCTGTTTTGCCACTGAGCTATTGATTCTAGTGCGCTACACAAAAAGGCCCATTTCTTTCCATTTTGTACACATCTGGCTGAATAAGAAATGGTGATAATATTCCAAAGTACATGATACGGGTCCCAATGTGCATACTTTTTTTTATGGGTTCCTAGATGTCACTTTTTAATGCATTCTCTGACAAGCAAGTCCCACAGACTATAAAGTTATCTCTTGCCTTATCTGTCCTTCCATATATGGCAAAGCAATAAAAGACTAATAATGGCCTGCAGAGGCAATAAAGAGGCTCTAAATCCTTTAAACAAATGGTTACAATCTAATTGCCTCATCTGCTCATTGGCATTACAGCTTTCTCTCAACAGAATACCATTGAACTTGTGGGCTCTCGAGTCACAGCTAGGCTTTAAAGACTGACGATAACTTTTATTTGTTATGGGTGATAAAACTACAGCCTCGACAACAGTCACAACACAAATCAAAAGAGTATCTGAAGGGCAAGGTAATGGAAGATTGACAATACAAAACTTATATGCAATAAAATGATACAGCAATGGGAGAAAATTATAAGAAGATCCACCCAGTCTAGGAAACTGTACAAAAAAAAAAGTTAGGGGGGGGGAGAAGAAAAAAGGCCCATGCAAAATTTTACAAATCAAAATAACAAAATACAATTACAATAATAGAATACATATGCATATTAAAAAAAAACCCAAAGCCATATAAAATTCAATAGGCAATATGCCAATATAAAATTTAAAAAAAAAGACTGGAAATTAAATTTTGCAATATTAATTCTCTTTTCAAAATATATATTTTGAAATATATCTATCAATCAGTGTCTCTTTAATGAGGATTCAGGTCTGGACATGTGATTGAAACAACATGGGTTGTTGCTGTTGATTATTTTTATTAATACCTGAGTGGGGGAGGGGAGTGCTTCTCCTTGTTCTGTCAGACTTTTCAATAGCCTTAGTTATAATGAGCCATGGTGTCCTGTTTTCAAGGTTTGGGATTTGGAAGAACCAGTAGTTATGCTCCTTTTATAGTGATTGATTCTGGTCCATGGGGATGGGAGAAAATGGGCCATCGAAACAGTTTTTCTTTTGTTGAGTGCGGCAGAGTCTGTCCTTTCCCCATATTTATGTGAAGGACTGGAAGTTATATGTCAGAATGCAATATTAGTATAGTCATTGTAATCGTAATTGTATATCACTATCTTGGGCTGCACAATATCTTAAGCAGTATTATACCAGTTGTAGCCCTACCTGCAGTATGAGGACTTTGCAATGATAACTTATGCCCCCATTGTGCCTATCTGGACTATAGCCATATACGATACATGATACTGTCTTTTAAAACCATTCCGAATTTTCAGTTAGTCTAGAATGCACTGTCCCAGTTGTTGATTGGGATATGTCAGTATGGAAATAATACTGATGTTTCTAACTCTACATTGTGCCATAATCCAAATGGCAAATAATCAGGAATTACAAAAGTCCAGTTTGAAAATATCTGAAAAATGACATTTTCCCCATTCTTGGATTGGGAAGCGCAAACTTGTAACAGTTACAGGAAACATTTTGACTTTCAAGTGCATTTCTAAGTGCTGCCTTTGAACATTGAAGCTTTAAATGGCTTGGGACCAATGCCTCCAAGACCATCTTTTTTTACTTCAATCCTTCCAATACTTGTCCTGCAACACAACATGCTAATAAGTTGTCCACTTTATGAAATAAGAGAAGTGTTGAGTCACAAACATTGCTTTTCAGAGAGTCTCTCATTGCTTTTCTGTTGCTATACCAAAGCTTTGGCACAGCCTCTTGCACAAATTCTATGAATTCCCATTGCTGTTGGCTTTCTTCACAATCGACACTGACTTGCAAGAAGCATTCTATCTATCAGTCAGACAATTTTCCTTTTTCCTGATGAGCTTGCAAATTTGATTTTTATTATCTGTATCACAACTGAGCTGTGAGCTTAAATACTACAAGCCTCACTAGAGCACAAGCTGTTGTTTCAATTTCATTCATGTTTGCAACTAGTCAGCTCATTTCAACAGCAACTGCTTCTTCTCTTCCAAGTTAGTTTTTTAAGACATTCAAAATGCACTTTTAGTTAGCTTTAAGGTAGCAGTGAATAACAAATAAATACCATTTTTATCTTAAGGTCTCTCTAGAGGCAGAGTAAACTCTCTTTTCAATGATAATAAACATAACACTAATTTTGTCTCTTTTAATTTCCCTTGATTGTTTCCAATTCAATGATCTGCATATCTGGCCACAGATAGCATCCAGATTGGCAATTACAAAGTGATGTGGGTGTGAATTGTTTGAAGATGGCTCAGAAATGGATATTGGAGAATGGTACAGCCTGATGTATAATGGATATTAAGTGGCCCATAGACCCCCCAAGTGTCCATCATCAAGATCTAAATATTTTATTTGTTAATTAATATGTAAATTCATCCTATGTCACAATTTTAGACAAATAGATAGATATAAACATTAGTCCTCTATGATTAAAATATAAAAATATAAATTATAATATATGGCAAATACATTGCATAGGATTTCTGTATGAACTACTTAAGTACCTAGGTCAGCATCAACAGTGAAGGTCAGCATCAACTGTTAAAACTTGTACTTTGCCAAAATATGGGGACCATAGATTCCTCACAACAGTCTACTTGTCTCCCAACCCACTTTTATGTCACAAAACCGCAACTGCTACAACTTATACATTTACACAACGTAGATATTCTGGTCAACAGTCCCTTATTCATCAACACATCATTGGAAGATTTTCTTTGTTTTCATTTTTCTTGCTGAGCTTCTTGCACTTTTGTTATCTTTGCATCAAATTTTGACCACTCGAAATTTCCACTCACAAGACTCAGCCTGGTGTCTCCATTTCTTCCTTTAAATGTACTTTACTTCAGGGGTGGGTTCTAATTTCTTTTACTACCGGTTCTGTGGGAAATTGATATCGGAGATTGCCAGCTCCACCGGGTCTGTCAGCCATTGCATGCAGGGAAACACTTTGCCACAGTAAAGAAAAACTTCTCGCGAATGCGAGAAGTTTTTAATTGCCTCACACTTTCAAGAAGTTTTTCTTTACTGTGCAAGGTGTTTCCATGCATGCAATGGCTGAAAGACATGGTGGAGCTGGCAGTCTCCAGTAAGATGGATGTCTCACGGCCCTCCCGCCCCTTGCCCTGCACTGCCTGCCACCCACAATTGATCTTTCCTCCTGCAGTGCCACCACCCCTCTAAGCCCCAGCACAGCAGCTGCATCTCCCCAAAGGGCTGCGGGCAGCTTTGGAAGTTTCTGGCCGGTGGGGAGGGGATGGCTGGCCCAGCAAACTTCACAACAACATGGCTGAAAAGTTTGTTGATCTGCTACCACCTATCCCCACTGTGGTTGCAATTGGGAGGTGCTGGCCAGCAGGGACAGGGGAGATGGCACGGCAACTTTGTAGCTATGCTGCTGCAAAGCTTGCTTGGCTGTCTCCACCCCTCCCCACCACGGTTTCAATACCAGTGGCTTTGGAAGAGGGGAGACGGCAGGGAGAGGGGAGACGGTCTGGCAACCTTTGTAGCCCCCATCGCATCCGGGTTAAAACCCTCTGAAAATGCACAGGAGGCTTTGCACATGCACAGAGAGTAATTTTGTTAGGTAATTTCAACCCAGAGGACCGGTTCGGGGGCATGGCCAGCTGGCCGTTGGTGCCAATTTGGCGAACAGGTGCAAATTTCCGCTAACAGTTCTATAGAACCAATCCGAACCAGCAGCAACCCACTTCTGCTTTACCTCCTCAGCCAAAACTTTTTCTCTTTCCTGGACTAGGACTCTTGTTTATGCTCTGTTTCCTGTAACTGTTACAAATTTGCACTTTCCATCCCAAGAATGGGGAAAACACTTTTCAGATATTTTCAGAAAAGGACTTTTGTTATTCTGATCATTAGCCATGTTGGCAAGGAGGTTACTGATGAAAGTATCTTCAAGATCACATATTTTCCCCTCTTGGCTTAAGCCACTTGTGTTTCAATTTTATCTGCACTACTTCTTAACATTCTGTCAACTACATTTCCTTTTTTTCAAACAGTTAGAATATTTATAAACTGCTAATATGTAATACACTTTAACTGAAAGGGCTCACAAATAGCAGCCAGCTTTCAATGTATTCCATATACATACCTGAAATAGGCTTATCTGTAATCATTTTAATCAGGAAAGAAAATTAGGCAGCATCATGTATTTGACCAATTACAATTAGGAAAGAAAAAATGTATATTTCCAATTGCACTTGATAAAGATTTTTTCCTAAACAAATAAATATGAGAGTTTATGATACGTTTTAAACATTCAGTAATCAGAGGAAAATGCATCTAATAAATGTTGCATGATGAATTACTCAGTAGGCTTTTCTACAGAAGATTAAAATAAAATTCTTGACAGTCTTTTGGGGTAATAAGAACATGCAACATAATAGTATCTGCAGTAGTTATTAGACTTTTAAAAGCTCCTTTACTTATGCTTAGGAGTTCACCGAATGAGGGCCTCATGAAGAGGTGGGCATCACATACCATAACAACTGGTTCACCCAGCACCAGAAATGTGAGCGTGCACATGCGTGCAGCATCACAAAACACGGGAATGAGCAGATACACCTCCTGCACATGTGTGCGGCATGAAAAAACACAGCAATATAGGATGGAATTGTGCCCATGTAGGTGGGTGGATCGAACCGGTCCAAACCGGTCTGAACTAGCAGAATAGAATAGAATAGAATAACTTTATTATTACGGTCATTGACCAGCAATAGACATCCCTGTTTACAATATATTAA
>JANHFT010006751.1:193023-204015 GCA_032467955.1 Pseudoxenodon macrops | reverse complement strand
CTATCTATCTATCTATCTATCTATCTATCTATCTATCTATCTATCTATCTATCTATCTATCTATCTATCTATTTAGTATTTATCTTGTTGGAAGGCCCAGGTTTTCCAAACCATGAATGTACCTCCCTTAGTGAGATGTAGCTCTCGTCCAGGGGAGGTGAGAGGCTCAGTTGCATTGTACAATAAATCCACCTTTTATTGTATTGTTTTCATTGTTCATTTAGGTGTTTTGTTGTGTTAATTTTGGAGAGAAATGTGAACATTAAGATTGTGCTAAAGGGAGATGCCGTGGCAAAAAGTTTAAGAAGCCATATAACAGATGAAAAATCTTTTAATTGACACTTATTGCTATAATAAAGTTCTCCAGAAAGACAAAAGCAGTAATTTAGTTCATTAATAATTTTCCTCAATACCCACCATCATCATGAATCTTAAAATAAATCCGGCAATGTAAACCCTATTAGTGAAAAGGTAGGGAGGGGAAAAAGACTAAACATTTGGCAAAGGTTTTCACTGTATTAAAAGGCATTATAGGGTGAATACAACAGCACCTATTAGTGTCAATCAGATATGTCTTCTCCTTTCTCCTTTCTTGTTATGCCTTTTCATTTTGAAGTTCTTGCTGTTCTCTTTACAATAGACAATACAAGGACATACACTGTCTGTCTTGTACCTTTTCTCCATGTTGCACTCCATGGCTTTTATAGAAAAAAATCAACAAAAACAAAGTGAACATATCTCAAAAAAAGCTGGTGGCAGCTTTATGATTTCCTTAACCATGATTTTGACATTCTTCAAAACACTGCTCATTTAACATTCCTAAATTTAAAACTGATCTAGGTTTCTTAAATTCTTCTATGCATGTATATATACAGCTTAATAAATATGAACCAGGCCTAAACTCAAGCAATATCTTTTGTCTACCATTAAGATAAGGACCTTATTTAATAATAAAGCAATGATTAGAATGGCACTTGATTGCCTTGGATTTCCTTTCTATGGTCATGTAACAAATGAAGAACATTTTAGGGTCACTCTGTATGAGCTTCATTTGTTTTAACTGACACCAGCAGATAGCAATACGTTCTATCAATGATATGATTTCTGATTGCCTAGGATACTTAAGGAGGAATGAAACAGAATAAAAAAAGGCTACACTTCATACTATATGAACAGACTATCACTGAAAAAGCCTTTTCAAGCCATTTCTCCTTTCCTGGCAGTTTTCTACCTGAATCTAGTCTGAAAGTCCCTTAGGAAGCACAGAGAATACCTACAGGAGAATGTGAACATATTTCATTGAATTAGGCAGTAATTACAAACAATTGCAAGTAACAATGAATAGATGAAAGTTTGGCCACTCTTCATTTATTACATTTGAGGATGAAAAAATAGTAATTGAAATATTTTTTTTCTCTAAGCTATAATTCTTTCAAAAACTAGTCCATGTTCTTGTATAATTTAAGTTGTTGGATCTAGAAGGTTTACTTTTTACTGAATATCTGAGTTTCCAATTAAGTGCTAAGCTGCTGCTTGCAAAAGGGATTTCTGTAGATTGCCAAGTCTTGGAATCAAAAATTAAATCAAATCTCAACCCACTACAAGCTTTTAGGACCATCTGTCTTGTAGATGAAAATGATCCTTGACCTATAAAGGTTACTCGCAGAAACAATCCCAGCATTATATCCATATATCTTTAAACATATGCATTTATTTATCCATGAATGGACTAAAAGTGTTATAATTTGGCCTTTTGAATAAAATAAAATAAAAGGAAAGCATGTAAGAAATGTTTTTCAGGGGGAAAACAGCTCCTAATGCCACATGTCACAATTTATTAAAGTGAAATATATTTAATTGGATAATGTTTCACTGAATTACTCACTTTAAAAAGTGAATTAGAAAATTTGAAAAAGTTTTCTTATTGGAGTGAGACAAACACTATTTCACATTGTCTTCGTTATGCAGAAGGAAATTCTAGGGGGATATTTGGCAGTCCTGCTCCTTATTGAGACCAAACAAATATAGTACATTTCTACTATTAGAAATATATAAATTCAGCATGAGAAGAAAGGTATATTCTAGAAAGGCAGGAATTATCAATAATTATACCTTCCTATCTACCCAAAGATATACTATCCTGGCTTGTAAGCAAGTTAAAATGATTGCCCGTTCATGTATTAGATTAAAAACTTTACAACTATTTATTCTGGAGGCATCTGTATTTGATAAGAATTTAACTCAGGTTCTTAGCTGTGCAAGTTGGTGTGACTTACAACCTGAGCTGGATCATCAGTGACCTTTAAGGATCAACAAACCGTAGAAAATGGCATTCTCTTCATTTGACATAGCACCATAGCGGTATTCTAGTATTCCAGCAATCACAGAACCTTTATTTTATCCTAGAATACACAATCATGTTTATTTGCATGCATGATCTCACCTTATTATAAAATATATTAAGAAAGCTATATGGTGACTGGGAAAGTGCAATAATTTGTTTTTATTACCGCTGTAAATATATTAGACTTGCAATCATTGATTCTACCACAATGCCATTTTCAACCTTCATGTTTTTGAGGAATTACAACTATGCCGGATGCTATAGACATCCAGATATATGCCAATTTTGTCTGAGGGATAGAGATAATGTGATCTATGCATCAGAATGTATAAAACATAGGTTGTCAAGAAACTCAATCTTGAGATAGGAGTCACATCAGCCCTTCACACCACACATATTTGTAACCTTTTGTGTGTAGTTTGATATTGATTAAATTTTATCTTATTGTTCAACTAATTCTGTTTATTTTTCTTATCTACTACTACCACTATAACTGTACCAGCACTCATTTCATTGTTTGCACTGATATATTAGAGGAATCCACTGGAATTGCTTGGCTAACACTCTTAAATATAATAAATAAATAATTTAACAGTATAACATATTCTTTGTGTGTATGTGTGGTGGTGGTGGCGGCGGCGGCGGTGGGAGGTATTATGTAATTTAAATAATCTAGGTGATGATGGGCTCCTTTTCCTGACACATATACTCAACCCACCAGAGCGAGAAGGCAGGGAATGCTAAAGGTCTTCTCTCCTAAGGAAGTTCATGTAATGGGACCAGGAAGACGGACCTTCTCTGTGGTGGATCCTTCTCTGTGTAATATCATTCCTGTGGAGATAAGACTGGCTCCCACTCTTTCACAAAGGCATGAAGACCTAGTTTTGCCAATGAGTCTTGCTTATTTGATTGGTTTTTGTTGCTAGGGGAATTATTGTTATTGTTTTTATATTGGGTTTTTATCTTTGTAAGCCACCCAGTGTCACTGAAAGTAAGTTGGGCATCATATAAGTTTTCTTAAATGAATAAATAAACTTGTTTGTACTGGGAATGACATGTTGTGACATCATTATTTTGACATTATGCAAAAATGCCAAGTGCATAATTTATTTGTGATCTCAGAACAATGAAACTGTTACTGTTATATGAAAAAGTTTCCTTATATATTTTTAGAATAGATTTAATAAAATAGAAAAACTTGTTTGGCTTAAAGTAAAAGGTAGGGAGGAACTAAGATGCTCATTTGGTTACAAATAGCTTTGGTCCAGTTACTTGCTGAGGTAAACATGGGGTCAATATTTAATACTCTTAAATACCAGATATGCAAGTAAAACAATAAGATATACTTTTAAATTAAATAATTGGATGTTATTTGAAAAAAATGTAAAATTTTGATTTTTTATTAAATTCTTCATGCCAGATTAATTAGTTGTCTACAAGATTATAATTGCTATTCTTAAAAAACTAGCTGTAGGTAGTCAGGATTCAGGGATGGAGAAAAAAGGTTTTTTAAAAAGACTTAAAAAAAATAATTGCCCTAATACAATTTTCTTCAAAGTTATTTAATGATTTTTCAATAAGCTGTTTTTGGATTTCGATCATTTAGAAGACATCATCATTATCATCATATCATCATCATCATCATCATATCATGTTCATCAACTCAGTGACCATCTCAGATCACTTAATCAATAAACCAGCTGAAACTATTTTGAGGCCCTTCAGGGAGGATTTCTTCTGCTCCTTTTAGTTAGATGTTCCTGTATCAATTATTCAGGCAACCAAAACCAACCAACCAAATAAATTAAAGATGAAAACATGCCCTTGCCATTTTTCATAAAATGCAAAAAATAAATTTCATGGATATCCTGGTAATAGAAGAAACAAGTCATTTGTTTGTAAAATGTCCACATCTCAAAGAAACCACAATTCAACAATCTAAATTTGAAATAAAATTGCCCTGGCATCCACAGTTTGTGTGTGTGTGTGTGTTTGTGTTTGTGTGTGCAACAAGCAGAGTTTATGGACATGATCTAACCTTTTCTTGCAGACATAGTCTACAAAGTCTAAATTGTAATATTCACTAAGCAATTGGTCAAAAGGATTCTCCATAATTCAGTTTGTTATAAGGGAAAGAGAATGCTATATTTCTTTTTATAGAAATAATCTATTTGGGCAACCTAGAACTTTATTAAATCAATCACAGTATGGATCACTCAGGCAACATGGATAATTCAAAAGGTCTATATGTCTATTAGACAGAACGCCAGTAAAGAAACACATTATTGTGACAGCAACATTTGCTAACAATGAGCTCATTTGAGAGAACATTATACAGCAATTCTTTAAAGAAAGGATAATTTCACTTCACCTGCTAAATGCATAACTCTGCCTTTATCTCTGTTAAATTTTCTGCTGTTATTGTCAAACCATGTCTGTAACCAATCGATATTGTTTTGACTTTAATTTATGTCTTTTAGGCTGTTACCTAAGCGATTCGAATTGGTGTCATTAATGGATTTGATAAGCACTCCTGCCACATCTTCATCTAAATGATCAATACAAATGTTGAAGTATATAAGACCTAACAGTAAACTTTGTGGCATTTAACTCCATTTAACACCTTAGTCAAATTTTTAAAAGTTTATAAAAGTTCAGTTTTTGAGACAGCTACTGTAGTATCTGTGTGATTACTTTAGTTTGCTCTTACTAGTATGCTAATCACTGAAGTGTTCACTAAACATATATTACAGTAAATGACAATATTTGCCATGACACTATAATGCATGTGACTACTATCCCAGCCTTATGTCTATATATATATGTAATATCACATCAGGCATTCAAAAGGATCACTGTTTGCAGTACAATGTCATAATGTATATTTCATCATTTGATAACACTAAAACTAATCCTCCTCTCAAGATTCACTAAAACAATCTCAAGCCAAACAGGAATAGTTGTTGTTTCAACAAACTACAACTTTGAATTATCAACTAAATAGTACTATTTTAGGCCTTTACATTCCTTCATAAAGACATGTAGGACAGATAATTTAACTCAGGGGTGTCAAACTCGTGCTGTCATGGAGTTATCACGTGTCATATCGTGACTTTTTTCCCCCTTCGCTAAACCAGGCATGGGCATGGCCAGTGCATGAGGCATGATGACACAGTGTGGGACATGAGTTTGACACCTCTGGAAGGTTAGGTCACTGTTCAATTGTTGTATATTCTGCCTGCAACACCAGAAGCATGGGATGATCTCTTGTGATAATGTAATGTGAAGGTGTTTTGCTGAAGTTCCACAGTCCATTTTCCATTTGCAAAGGGAAACCTTTGCAAACCTTTTGATTATTCCAGCATTGAATGAAAGTGATGCTACCTTATTATACTTTTAGAGAAACTAGAGGTTATTTACTCATGTAAGCGCTGCTCAAAATTTGAGCATCTTTGAATGAAATGTGTTTGTTTTCAGAAGATTTACTCAAGTGAATAATCTCTGTTTGGAAACTCATCCTTTCCAAAGACTACATATCTATCAGCATTTCTATTTCTGTGAATGGGATCTTAAAACCCCTAAAATGATAAGATTTCAAATGTTCTACTGCATGTGAGACAGTAGCAGAAAGAATAAAATGTGATACTTGTCTAGACTAGCACAAGCAGTACAAACTCCTTGGGAGGACCCAAATGAAATAGAATATCCATCATGATATCTCTCAATATTCGAGCTGTAGACATTGCATTTTCTGTGGATTCAGAGCCAAGTCCGGTTTACCCACATTACTGAATGTGAATAATGTTAAAGTAGCTACTCCGTTGCAGATCTAGTTGCATGTTAATAAATAAACAACATTGCATCCTGTGTCTTCTCATATTTATGAAGATACTGAAGACACAATATAAAGATTATTAAGAATATGTCTCCTCTTTTTTTGTTTAACCTATGTGCTCATTTTCTTTCTTTCTTTTTTTTTGCAGACCTGTTTTTATCTGCACAACAAATAATAGAGAAGTGGCATGGTCCCATTTGCTGGATATATTCAAGTTGAGGCTAGACAAGCAATCATTTGGGAATGGTTAATTTAGATTCCTGCAATGAGCAGGGATTCAACTTCATGGCCTAAATGGCCTTGGCTAAGTCTATAATTTTATGATTCTAAGTGCCACTAAAATGGCTATGATTTTTACCTTGTGAGATTTACATTTATTATCCATATTAGGCAGAGCATTTGCCTCTTTCTCCTGTTGGAAAAGTTATTAAGGCTATAATTTACTCACACTTATTCAGAAACTTAACAGCACTAACTTTTAAAGAAATGGGAATGTGAACTTCACTTTTTGAAAATTGCTGCATTTAAAAAAATCTGTCTTACTAGTAACTAAGCAAGTGAAATTTGCAACTTTATTAAAGTGCATCTTGCTGATATGTGAAAGTTGTCTTCTGTCATTAATTTGCACAATCATTTGTGAATAATTTTGAGGATCTAAGTGACTTCCTGTGATTCTTTCTTTTCTAAGTGATTTGTGGTTTTGGCTTTTAGTTGAAATATCTAAAATTTAATTAATAGAATAGTTCAAAATATTCCCTCAGAAATTATTCTCCTTCCATCACTAAGAATTATAAAGCTGCAAGAGGAAAAATACTATTTGACTTGGAAATTATTTTTTTCTGGTTTACTTCCTGTGACATTAGACTGAAAGATAGAAGTCTTAAACTGAAATGTGTGTATAATACATATTACAAGCAGAATGGAGTAGGAAATCTCATTACATATTAAAAGGGAAGAAAACTTTTCTTACACTGCTTAGATGTTATTTAGCAAAATTATTTCACAGATAATATGCAAAAAGTTTGTTTGGGAACAGCTTATTTTTAGTTGGTGTGAGTCTATGTTACAAAGTTAATATTTTAATGCTGCTAAACATAGTAATCTTTCCATCATTATGGAATTTTAAAGTTGTGAGACAAACATATTTTGTTTATTATTATTTAAAGGTTACAGATCTAGACATTATCTGAGTTCAACCTTAACCTTGCCAAAAATAATAATTGGATCATGAAGCATCAAAATATGAGAGAAACAGTTCAAGCAAAAGTATACAGAAAAATAGCTTATGAAGTATTAACAAAACAACAACCTCACAGTGTTTAGATACTTTTTTGATAAATATGAACATGGGATCAATGCCTTCATTGTACAATTCGTAAATATATAACCTCCAAAGAAATTAACTCTGTACTTCAAGAAATCTCTTCATACTATTCAATGACAATATCAATACATTCAAGGTGTACTTATATCCAATATTTTTCCAAAATATTAGAATTGTAGTCAGAATGTAGTCAGATTGCAACTATATATGAATTTGCTGGTGGTTCATTCTAGGCCTTCTTTTCTCAACAATAAAAATATACTGGGCTAATAATCATAAATATAATGACTTCAAAACAAAGAAAGTGATCATCCTCAGAAATGGAACATACTGTACATTTAAAAGATATTATTTATTATTCTAATTATCAGAAAAATCTGCAGAGCCCCAATCAAGACAAAAGGAGAAACCCTTGTATTTTGTGGTAGAATAAATACTCATTTAAAACTGTCAATATAAGGAATAATTTTAGAATTGTGCTGAATTATTTTCTCTAAATAGACAGTGACATCATTTTCCCTTCAAAATTCATTGTGACTTTAAGAAAAGAATGTTTAGAATTCTAACTTCTAACTAAAGACCAAGACTAAATATAAAAATATTACCGTAGGTATGGCAAAGAGGGAAAGCAGATAAAAAAACATGACAGCTGCCACCTCACACTTGCTTTTTCTTTGCCACCAGGCGGTGACAGTCTGCTATGAACTTCAGGAAAGGTGGATGGGGGATGGGATGCTGGGAGGAAAGTGAAACTATTGTAACTTCCTTCCAAGACACTGCTTCAAGGTCACCCAGCTGGGAGACGAACACAGCTGCATACCAACCTATGCTTCAAGTGACCTTTCTGAAAACATCTTGCTTGAACATGATTGGTCAGCGATGGAAGCAGGGGTGAAATTCAGCAGGTTCTGACAGGTTCTGGAGAACTGGTAGCGGAAATTTTGAGTGGTTTGGAAAACTAGCAAATACCACCTCTGGCTGGGCCCAGAGTGGGGTGGGAATGGGGATTTTGCAGTATCCTTCCCCTGCCACACCCACCAAGCCACGGCCACAGAACCTATAGGGGAAAAAATTGAATTTCACCCCTGGATGGAAGGAATGGAGGGAAGGGAAAATTGAACTTAGGGATTTGACCATGTGATTCTCAGGACTGGCTATGCACTACTGCAATGCATTTGACTTCTAATAAAATTATACCTTTTCCCAAAAAATGGAGCGGAGGATCATTTCTAATTAAAGATTTAAGTGCCAGCAGGTCTGATACACATTAACTTATAAAGGCTATTTTTTTGCATTTGCATGCCTTCAAGTCAGTTTTTGACTCCTGGTGGCTGCTTGGACTAATCCTTGCAGGTTTGTTTGCAAAGTTTTTCCTAAGGGGTGACTAGAACGCAAATCTTATGATTTCTAGCCTGATGCTTTAACCATTACTCCATAAAGGTTCTCATAAAAGCTTTTATTTGGTATAAATAGACTGGGAAACATTCATTGCTCCACATTGAAATCAACAAAGCCATGGGAGCCTTTCTGAGCTATTTTCTGTTTCACTGAAGATGGATCTATGGAGAAACACTGGCTACTCTTACAAAGTCTTATGAGGGTTGAATGCATTTGAAAAAAATATCCTTCTTCTTCCAAGGGTAGTAAATATCAGCACTTCCTAAAATGGAAATTGAAAGAAGATTGAATTTAACAATGTTTTCTTTGCAAAGAATATAGAAACATGTCAAGTTATACAAACATTCAATTCACTATCTTTTTTAAAAAAAACATTAGGGACAAGTACTGATCTCCTACCAATTGTGAATATATGTCAGAGGTGGATTCCTACTGGTTTGGACCGGTTCTATAGAGTATGTAGTAAGTCGCTGGTGATGTCACAGAACTGGTTCTGGTCTGTGTACGCCACCATTTTTATTTTGGAATTTTTGTTTTGAAAAAACATTTTTTTGGAAATTTTTTCGGGTTTTTTTTTCTTCTGAGCATGCGCAGAAGCTGACTTTCTTGCACTGCGCATGCATCACCATCTTGTTTTCAGCTTCTTTTTTGAAGTTTTTGTATTTTTTTGCACTGTGCATGCACACATACAAAGCGCATGCACACCCACAAGGCGTGACCACATGGCACGTGAGGAAGCGAAACGACGGTGAGCTAAGTTAGAACCCACCTCTGCTATATGTCTGTAAAAATTACTCAGCAATTGTGCTGGTCTATAATAAAGTCTATTAGATACATCTTATATGAGTGAAGAACGGTTTGGGAAACAAAAAAATATTCCACTTCCTATTTCTTTAACAGATGTATACATGGAAATAGTGTATACAATACAAAGCCATCTGAAAGTAAGATTAAAAAAATGGATTTCTTTGTTCCCTAGGAAGCAAAAAAAAATAGTCACCCCCTTTGATGAACCAGCTGGACTTCTCAGGTTTTTGAAATCAATTAAATTTACATCCAAGGAAATATGTTTAGGGTGTGGTAAGGTCTAAAGCTGTTCATCTCACCATCTCACTAAGGATGAAATGTTTACCAGAGTTGGATTTAGTATCTTTTGTAGTACTCTGTCACTTTAATTAAATTAAATTTAATTAATCACTTGGCCTGCTTGTTATGCATAATAGGCAAACTAAACAGATTCCCTCTGTAGAAAGCAGAAATACCAGGATGTCTGAAGACAGAAGTGATACACCTTTATCATTTGAAGCTCACCGAAGATATAAATCAGGTCACACATTGTAACACTTGAACAAGAGATGAATATCCTGAATGTCAATTAAATCAGTCTTCAACTTCTCAAAGGTCTTCCTAGTCAAAGCTGATATTTAGATTAATATATTGGAAATGGATCAAAGCAAATGGATTTAAATGGGCTTGAGGTTTAGAGACTTAGTCTTCACATAACCATATTACAGTATTTGTTTATGATAAAACATTATCTATTTTGCATTGCTCTCCTTATTTCAATAGAAATTCTTTGTCTTTTAAAGTGTTTATGCTAATCATTGCATAATGTAAAATCACTCTAGCTTTGCAATTATCAAGCTACAAAATGTTGCTTTACAGCAAACTCTATGCAGAAAATGCAGAAATGATTAATCTCTCTAGTATTGTTCATTTGTTGCTATGGAAATACTGTTCCTCCACAGAGCTCTTAGTAAACATTGTATTAGGGATGGAGCCAATGACAAAGACAAACAAGGACAGTAGGACATTTGAAAGATGCATTATGTATATTGCTTTTACAAATACATGTTATCTTAAACTAACTACTAGATTAAATATATTATTTGCCACTGATTTATTGCCATGTAAGCAAATCATATTACTCTGACTCCCAAATTGAATTTGGCTATTGAGGGTTCCTTAAACATTGGAGCAGGGGTGAAATCTAGCAGGTTCTGACAGGTTCTGGAGAACCGGTAGCGAAAATTTTGAGTAGTTTGGAGAACCGGGAAATACCACCTCTGGCTGGCTCCAGAATTGGGTGGG
>JANHFT010006751.1:167884-178755 GCA_032467955.1 Pseudoxenodon macrops | reverse complement strand
CTTGAGAGGGCCCTGTGCTGCCCTTCTGATCGCCATTTTCACTGGCAGAGGCACCGTGGGCCAGTCCTTCACTGTTTCCAGGGTGGCTCCGTGGGCCAGATCTAAGCACCTGTGGGCCGGATCTAAGCACCTGCGGGCCGGATCTGACCCCTGGGCCTTGAGTTTGACACCCCTGCCTTAGTTCATCACTGTCTTTGAGAAATTTTCTTTTAAAAACAAAGGTATTCGCTTTACAACGTTTGATTTGATTGACTGTAATCGTCCGGTAAAGTAAGATTGATTACTGAATTAACCTGTTGTGTGTGGCTTCATATAATAGATTGAACCATAAATTAGCCAAATGGGCTTGATTAATACAGTATTCTAAACCAAGATTTCAGTGTGCAGATAAAGTTACAAGGTATTTGACTTAACCAAGCTTTAAAGAATACTTAGCAGTTCCAAACAATGGCATATGATAACAAAGTGAACTGAGTAGGAAGCACTATGTAGGGCTAAGTCTAATAATCAGATCAAATAAAGATTATGTTTCTTACATGCCTCATTTTGTCCCATCAATGAGGTCCCTCTTTTAATATAAGGAAAGGTGTTATACCTCATTAAAACATTAGCTGCTATTATACAAATACATATCATACAGCAGAAGGGACAGGGTCCATTAACCCATTGGCCAAGGAATTGCTGCCGGTGGGCTTCATGAGAAGCCCTTCATTTTCTGCCATGGTTCCTGTTCTTTGAAACATTATGTATCTTGATGTGAGATTCACTGCCACTTCTTGGCCTTCGAAAAGAGACTGTAAACCTGGCTCTGCCAATTGGCTGGAGGGCCCCAATGGGAACTTCCAATTTCAGAAGTGACCAGTAGTTTAGGAGAAGATCCCACCCCCACCTTGTCTACACATGGGTTCTTTTAAACTGCTTTGTTGTTAATTTTAATATTTTAATGCCCAACATTTTACTGCTTTTAGCATTTTAGTTGTTTCATGCTGTTATCTGTGGGATTGTAAGCCACACAGAGTTGCTTGATAGTAAGATGGGCAAGGTGTAATTTTATTAAATAATAAATACATCATCTGCACTTATAAGAAATATGTCAAAGGGATGAATAACTGATTTCACTTAGCTACCCTCAAAATTTGTAATGCATCATTATAGCTTCCTTCTTTAATTGTTAGCTTTCCAATCAATTGACACTGGGGTGGGGTCGGTGGTCGGTCCTATTAACGTCACTTCAGAAACTGTGGAGAATTATGATTCAACAAGACACTATATCATGCATTGTACTAACATTGCTGGTATAATTCCCATTTGCACTTCATGTCTTTTGTTGAGGTGTTGAGGTTTAAAAAATTGAGTGTATTTAATGTGACAGGAATATGAAGAAAACAACAGCAACAGCGAAAACAACAACCTCCGAGGGAAAGGAAATGGAAATGTTTTGAACTTAGTCATTGCTACAGGTCTGAGCTTCAAATAGATCTCACGTGCAAGTAAAACTGAGCTAAGTACCTGGAGATCATTCATCCATCATAAAAAAATAACAATATTGACAGACAAAGGATTACATACTTTCATGCTAGCATCCAAATCAGACAGGAGAAGGAATAGTTTTTAATGATTCCCACACAATGAAATTCCCAACACACCAGCAGAACTGGGAAGAAGCAGAGAAAACTGGAAATATTGATAACATACCCTTTCCTAGTTTTCAGATCTTGTCAATAGCTAAATTCTGAAATGTTCATTTACCTAAGAGGCACAGATTTTTAAAAAATGGAATTTACAATGATCAAGTTCCTTCTGTATGTCTACCCTATATCAAGTGAACATTTTCCACAGAAAATATTATTACCTCTACAGCTTAGTGACAGTAGCATTTGTTTCTCTGATTGCATTTTCTGGGAAAATGTCATGCTACAATAGTAGAAATGTATGGTTGTTGCCATGACTTCAGTAACCAGCCTTCTTTGCTAGGTGAAACTGCCATTCATAGAAGTCACCACAGATTCTAGCACTTATATACAACCTTGTATTATCTCAGAAAAGCTAATCTGGGTTAATTAGTATTTAGTATTAGTATTATCCCAGAAAAGCTAATCTGGTTGATTAGTATTTGGATGAGAAACCACAAATTTCCCCAAATATGAAGGTTAGACTGGATATAACATTAGCCATTTCTATTTTGTGGCTGAGAAAATATAATGGATGTAAAGTAACCAGGAGAAGCTTGGTTCAAAACAGACTTTGTTTATCCTTAAAATGTCCCAAATAGCAAATAAGGAAGGTAGGCGTTAAAGTAAATAACCATGGTTGTCTGATGCTCTCTTCTAATTGGACTAAAACATAAGGAAGACTTTTTAAAAAAAAATCTGGAGTTTTCATAGTAGCACACTCTATTTTTTTTAGAGAAGGTAGATGAGAAGGTGGACAGGCTGCAGAATCACAGATCCCCGGAGGAAGTGGATTATTCAGATGAAGAGTCCCCAAGCTCTGCAGCTCATTGAACCCTTCATGACCTTTCAATTTGGTAACAGACTTCCACAATTATATGCAAATAATGTAATCAGTACTATTTTAATAGTTCTGCAAACAACAAGAATAACAACAATAGATGGTCTCGTTGACCTCTGGAGGTCGATAATGACTACTTTGGAGAAATCTAAGCTAGACACATTTCAGTATGGAGTCAGAATTGGTCGTGCTTTGGCAGGATAAGTGTGATGCATCTATTTTTTCTCCTTGGTCTCTCAGCAGCTTTTAGTACTGTTGGTCAAATTATCTTTCCAGAGCAGTTGCAGGAGTTGGAATTGGGGGTACTGCTTAATTGTATTTGTCCTCCTGTTGCACCCAGTTCCCACAATATTGAGAAGAAGGGAGATAACACTACCAAGGATTATTCATTGCGGAATGCTGCAGGGTTCAACACTCTCCCTTCCTGTTTAAGATATCCATGAAAAATGCTAGGTGAGGTCATCTGCTAGTTTGGGATTTGGCTTCATCTATATTCTGCTGATAGCCAAATATCTTTCTACCTCAAATAATAATAATAAAAAACAAAGTTTTGAAGAACAAAACTGATGGTTAATAGGGGGAAATTAAGAGAAGCTGAAATGTGGCATTTTTCAAGGTGACTCATTCTCACCTTTACTCTTTATAATGCCAGTGGTCCCATTGACAACAATTTTGGACAAGATAGGAATTATAGATAGGAATTAGGTAAAATCTATCAACAGGTATGCCTTCTAACTACAAATGTTACCATTTAAACCTTCATTGTATTAGAGCAATATTGTTTTGAGTTGCATGATGAATAGGACTGATGCACATAGATAGCAGAGCCAAAACCAAAAGTACATGTGGATATCTAGTTTCTCTCGTGCTAAATCCCCTTTAGATTTAAATAAACAAAATATATTATTATATAAAAGGCCAGCAATAGTTCAGACTTGATGGTTGAATTCTTATTTGAAGAAGGTTTTTTCTTCTTCTTTCAGACATGAACCTTTCAAATGATTCCAACTGATTCAATTTTAGATCACCAGGTCAGCAATTTTTAAAAAGGTCTTCCATGTGGTCAAGAACAGTCCCTTTCTTCCTGAGCTACAATGATTCCAAGCTTATCTTTGAATTCTAGTAGGTATAGGCTTACAGAATTATTTTCCTTGTTGGTAGAAGTATGATGGCTGGAAGCGTTATGGATGGTCCCAATGATGGGACTAAAACTGTCCCTCTGTGCTAACCTAACAACCCTAACAGTTCATTAGCTGGCCTTAATTAAAACTTTAGATTAATGTTGCATTCGTGGCAGGGGTGGGATCCTCTTACCTTCCCTACTAATTCAGGTCACACCGGAAGTGAGTGTTTTGCTCACACATTCTCGCTACACTCACACGCAGTCCCATCCCTTCTGGGTATAAAACCCTCTGCACCTGCACAGGGGGCTTTGTGCATGTACAGAGGGTTCTTTTCAAGGGAATTTAGTCCCACAGTACCAAATTAAAGCAGTAAGGACAGGTTTGGGGGCGTGGCTAGCCAGCTCTCGCTGCCGGTTTGACGAGCGGGGACCAATTTCCACTACCGGCAGCAACCCATCACTGATTCGTGGACAGATAAGAGGACAGGGGACTTTGCTGAAAGACTTTCAGTTTATCAAGCCCAATTTAGATTTTCTGTTAAAATAGTACCAAACGTGTATGTTCAAGATTTGCCTACAAACTCAGTCACTGAGTTCAGATAAGTCATACATTTCCAATAATTCCTAAGAGATGAATTTTTGCTGTACACAGGGATTTTTTCTACCAATACTGGATTTTATTTTTTCACCACTTGGGGGTAATGAATGAAGCAAAATTTGTGTAATTACATCCTGGATTCAGTCAAGGGATTGAAACAATTTTAATACTACCCCAAGTTAAATTTGGATCAATTATATGAAAAGGGAAGGATCTTGTTATGGTAGATAATGTAGTTTCAGTAGAATGAGAAATAAAATGAGAGCATTATCATGTATTTTCCCCAAGCAAAAATACATGTAAAACATTTACAACATAGAAGTAAGGTATTTTAATTCTGTTTTGTTACAAACACTTTCTTTTCCTCTACCTGCCAAGCAGAAAACATAATTTAGATAAATTCTGTTTCCAGAATATATCAAATTTTCAGAAATGTATCCCAGCACTTGAAATTCTATGATGCAATATCAAAGGTTTCTTTTTTGATAGGTAAGTTATACATCCTGTCCACTGAATGAAGTAAAGGCAGGTTTACTTTGAAAAATGGTTTTTTAAATCATCCTCTATTCTCCAGGTTAGAAGAACTTACGTTTATATCTTATAAATTGAAACAAAATCATTTTAGTATAAATGCAAAAATGAAAACAAATTTAAAGAAATAAAACCTAGACAGGACATTTTCTTATATGTATCATTCATGTATTTTATTGGAATCTAAAAAAGTAGTTCATATGATAGAAACTATTTCATTTTGTTTATGTTTTTACAGTATAGGTAGTGCTCAAAATACGACCACAATTGAGGCCAAAATTTCTGATGCTAAGTGAAACATTTGTTAAGAGAATTTTGCCTCATTTTATGACCCTTCTTACCCCAGTTGTTAAGTGAATCACTGCAGTTAAGTTAGTAACATGGTTGTTAGATGAATCTGGCTTCCCCACTGACTTTGCTTGTCATTAGGTCACGAACGTGATCACGTGACCCTTGGACAATGCAACCACATAAATATGAGTCAGTTGCCAAACATCCGAATTTTGGTCACATGACCATGGGATGCTGCAACAATTGTAAGTGTAAAAAATAAGTCACTTTTTTCAGTGCTGTTCTAGTCACTAAATGAACTATTGCAAATTGAGGACTACCTGTAGAATATTTATTTACTGATCAAATTTATATTTATATTATATTTAATATAATATATTATATATAATATAATTTTTTGCTGATAAATAAATAAAGGGAGACTAGTATAAATCTATTTCAAGCTATTTAGCTCTCATCAGCTAGCCATACCCTTCTGGGATTTGAACCCGGGCTACCAGCCTGTTAGGCAGTTGCTTTAACCTCTAAGCCTCCTTTATCAGCTGTTTTAGAGGCAAAAAGAAGCAGTAGGAAGGAAACAGGAAACAAAAATTAAGACCACTATAATTAACTAGAAATGTAAAGGTTATTTAGATGCAATTATTTTTTTTAAGTTTCCTTGTTTGATTTGCAACCCACAACTTACTATTTATTCTTCAATATAATTAACCCTGTTGTTTGGTTTTATCTATATCTCTGTTTTTTAATGTTTGATCATTAATATATTTGCAGTTCACAGCTTAATCCTATTCCCTTGTGAGAATAATGTAGCGATTTTGCCTATATGAAAGGATTTGTTATATAGTGCAAAATATCGTATTTCTTACTGAAAAGCTCCCAAATTATTTAACAATATTACAAAAATGTTTTAATTGATTCAACAATGTCTGACTCTGTCTGATTTTTGTATACTGCATATGTGTGCACATGCATATCTATACAGAATATACATATACAGAATATCTATATACAGAATTATGAAGCATATTAAGAGTGGGTGATCTGTGGTTGAAGGCCGCAAGACCTCAACTTCATTTTAGAATCGTCAATAAGTTGCCTAAACCCATTAGCAAATTGGCAGCTTGGGCCACTGTGGATTTCTCTCTTTTAGGCACTAGGAAACACATACAAATCTTCCACTAGGATCAATGTATTGATTTTACTATAGTCTCTAAAAATGCAAACAGGAGATAAAGAAGCCGAAGAAGCTTAACAGTCCATCCGTGACCTTCCATGATGACTCTACAGTTCTGTTGCAGTTCTTGCATGCTTTGTAAATTATTTTAAATATGGCTTCCTTGCATGCCAGCTCATGAGTTACATACACACGATAGAAATAAGAAAGTAGTTTGGATACAACATGTGAATTGATGCCGCATATTTTAACTTCATATTTTTTACCACCGATGTCCTGATGACAGAAAAAGGACAGAACATTTTTGTTTCTTCAAGAACAGGGTGCTCCATTACAAGGCCTACATATTTAGAAAACCCTGATTCATATATTAATTATTAGTTTTACCACAGGACCCTGTTCAAAGACCTTAAAACCCAAATTGACATACATCAGGAAAAACATTCCAGCAAATCCTTGAGTACCAGCTTCTTAGATCATTTGAATTCAACATCCGAACCTCAGAATGACCTCAGTAGTGAATAAGAAACTAATGGAAATGGTGGAGAATAGATGGGATATGTATAAAACATGATGAAAGAACAAATTAAAAGTATAAATTGACAGCTACTAGACAGAAGACATTAAAACAGTAGCGATAAAACAGATGAGCAGATCAATTGCAGTGTAAAATTAAAAGCTAATCATTACACATTTTTAAAAATTATAAGAGTATTACCTGACACCAAAAAAGTAATAGAATTAACACTAGATATGCCTCTCTGAAAACAGTACTTTGCGCTTCATGTAACTATTGAGTAGGTAGTTACTACACTTCAGCATGCAGTGGCAATCTGGAACAAAGACCAGTAGGAGAATACAGGGAATTATTTTTTTCAAGGCACTTGGCACCAATATTTAAAGGACATTCAAGATTAATGTGAAGACACTTAAAATAAATATGATTTCTCCTTGAATGTTGCTCAAGAAGCAAATGGTTGCATTCTATATTAACTTTTCAAAAAGTCTCATGTGTAGCGCATTAATAGATATGAGGCTGTTAAGACACCGTGACTAGTTTATTCTATTCCAGAAATAACTGGAGAAACCGCCACATCTAAAACTTGGTCACAATTGGGCTTTTAATGAAAATGCTAAAATAAGGAATAGTAACCTTTTTGAGCGCTTCCTTACACTGAATGGCTCCCAAAATAACTGACCAAAATGTCTTGTCCGAATTTAATCTGTTTATTGGTCCTCAGACAGCTACCTCTAATTGGACAGAATGTGATTTTATCTCATCCAGAAATGAATTCATTTCAAGGCATCAAGCATCAAATACTTTTGCCATCTGGGTGAGTCAAGCTTATAATAAGTAGACAACCATAATTTGCCATCAGAAGCAATCTTCACCAGGTGTGGTATATTTAAGTTTGAGCTCAATAAGGAGAACATAGTGGTTCACTTTGAAAATAGTAGAAGAATGAGGCTGCCCACCAAGAGTACATAAATATAATAGACATGAGTAATAAAGTAGAAATGTCAGCTGCTCTTGCTGTGTCTGCCTCTGCTGTGAGTACTGATTTATGAGATTGTATGAGCAAACAGTGACACATTTGCTGAATCTTTTCAGATTAAAGGGATTATTATCAGCATCAGTTTCCTAAGTGTTATATGGTCTTAGGGCCGAATACCAAAACAGAACAGGAAAGAATTGAATTTTGACAAACTTAGAAAGTTTTAATTTTTATGAGGACAGCAAGGAATTTATTGATGGCAAAGGTAAAAAGGAATGAGAAAATGAGGGTTTGCTTTAATTTTAACATAAAAGTATTTCAAAATCATTAATTACTTTGTTCATATAATTAATTGGAGCCAAAGAACAATAATGTTCAAATTATGAGATGTGCTTCAAAGAATTAAGAATCCTGGTATATCATTATTTCCCCCTCCCTCCCATGTACTTAGTCATTTTTAAGGATGGCTCAATTAAATGTTCTTTCTGCTGCCATTTTGAATCCCTTGAAAAGAGAACAGAAAGGATCCAAAAGAGTAATGAACATGATTAGGAAAGCCAAGCCGGGTATCCAGCACTGCGCATGTGTCGCCATCTTGTTTTAGGCATTTTTTTTTTACTGCGCATGCACATGTCCACGAGGTGCGCGCAGGAGGCAGCAAACTGGCAGCGATGTAATTTAGAACCCACTCCTGGCCAAGGATCATACTTATAAGAAAAGGATGTAACATATGGAGCTATTTATTTCAGACAAAAACAGAAAAGGGCACTTTAGAAGCAGATAAGAAACATTCATGGAATGTTATAGACTGTAAATAGCTGCTAGAGATGAGAGCCATATATTATCTCAAGAATCTAAAGAAAGGTGATGACAAACAACTTCAGGAAACAGCTATTTCCTTCATATCTTGCTTGTGAGCTTCTCAAATATATATTCAGGAGCATCCACTGTTTTGTTCCAAAGCTACTATTCCAAAACAACTCCCAAACAGAAAGAAGGAAACTGAAATTCAACAATACCATACCTTTATTTCATATAACTAATAGATGGAACTTTCACTTCAGACTCCCCCAACCCCACCCTTTATGTCGCCTCTTGGACAACATTGCCTGTGCCAATCACTACCATGAGCTCTTCTAAGAGACCAAGGATATCCAGAATTCTATTAAATCTCTCTGCCCATAGAACAGATGTCATAAAGAGTGATTCAGAAGCTACAGATACTAAGTCAATAGGATTCTATCAGTCTAAATAGTTGGTGAATCATCTTTATATTTCCTTTCCTTCCTTCCTTCCTTCCTTCCTTCCTTCCTTCCTTCCTTCCTTCCTCCCTCCCTCCCTTCCTTCCTTCCTTCCTTATGCATTAATCACCCCTGCTGGATTTCATATTGTCTGAACACTGAAGGAATAATGTTAAAATTAGAATCAAGTCATGTTTTTTTCATTATTTAACCTGCAAAAACCAAACCAGGCCAATACTTAAGGCTATAATTTGCATACCCTGGCTTTTGAGTCAACTCTACTGAACTTAAGGAAGATTTTTTGCACTTAAAAATGTACCATTTATAAACAATATTATTCATGATGGGGATATTCTTTTATTAGTAATTAATATTTCTGTTTTATCAGCATTTAGTGAATACACGGGTTTACCTTTTTATAGAAGCAGGGACCAAAGCATTGAAGAAAAATAAGTGATCATACTAAGGAATTCCAGCTGTCTCAGACTCTTTGGCTGGTCTCATTCATTATACATAGCCAAAACATGATTTGCCTGATGGTAGTTTAGAATGTTTTATAAATGAAACATTGTGGTTTAATATATTAAATGGGCTATACCAAATGTGCAGCTCTTCCAACAATCATCTTTAACTGTCTACATTAGATAGTAATCTCCTGGTTTTCAAGTCACCATTTTGCAAGTAAACATAGAAAACAATCTTCTGCTCCTGCCTTTAAATTACATATGTCTCAAGTGAGAATGATGGCACTAAATAAAACATCAGTTTCTTCCTTCTTGTTTCACTTCACAGTTTTGAGTATCATTGTTAGTTGGTATAATTATAGTAAAAGTTAAGAAAAAAAGCATGATATGCAGTTACTGCACAATCAATAGAAAACATTTCACCTTTTATTTATAATATGTAGATTTTTCGCATGCAAACCATCAGCTTTCATGAAACATGTTTTTCATACTCTCTGCCTTGAATCATGTTCAACCTTCTTACAATTTATTTTCCATCCTGTTCTTATGCAACAGACTTATTGATTCCTTCTTTTGGACAGATTATCTTGTTTCCATCTGTCCTTTGTTTATGTAAGTGTCCAATTTGCTATCATGTTATTCTTCCTTGGCTGCATGAAGGAATTATCACATATGCTTATAATGGAAGAGGTTTTATTTCTGTTCACAGCTTGTGAGCTTACTTGAATGCTCAGGATTCACAGTGATCATCTTATTAAGAACAAAGAATGATATTTGTTTTTGTTTCCACTTCTGAATATGCATAAGGCATTAATAAAAAGTAGGACACAAAGCAGTAAGAACTAATGTCATTGCAGATATTGTTAATTAAAACTTTCAACATCTCTCACCACTGAACATGCTAGCTCACTCTGCTGAGATTTATAAGTTTATATCACTTGGAAAGTGATTGGTTCTTCATCTCTACAATGTGTGTTTTTTTTAAAGAGTTCTGTTGAACTTAGTGCTAGTCTTGTTTAGATGCACATTAGGATCATGTTTGTTTGATCTTAGTAGTGTTACAGAAAAAAACAACTCTGCATGAAAATTATTCCAGGTCATTTTCTTTCTTTCTAATGAAGGCATTACCAAACAACAGTTTCCAGTAAATAAACAGTATTTTTCCACTTTTTAAAATATGTCTTGTAGGATAACTAATCTGAAGTGAATTCTACCTTTAAAAAAACCCCTAATATTCAGTTTAGAGATTTAATTCAAAAGTGATTTGATAAAATCTTTGATTCCCGTTAGCTTTCCAGATAATTAAGTCTTAAGTGACCTTTGTGATCATATTATAAGCAACTGCATTTGCTTCGCTCATGATGTAAAACTATTCAACACTACCGAAAATGCTGCTATCCTACAAAAAGACCTTGACTATGTGTCAGAATGGTCAAACAATT
>JANHFT010006751.1:140543-153137 GCA_032467955.1 Pseudoxenodon macrops | reverse complement strand
CTTCTGTATCTTAAGCCTATCTTCTGGAGTGTTGGCTATTCCTGCCAGCTTGGTGTCATCTGCAAATTTGATGAGTTACCCATCTATCCCTTTGTCCAAGTCATTGATGAAGATGTTGAAGAGTACTGGGCCTAAAACAGAGCCTTGGGGTACTCCACTGCATACCATGTAGATGCAGACCCACCATGTAGATGTAGTTCCTTGGGGCACTACACATTGAGTGCGGTTGGTCAGCCAGTTTCGAATCCATCTGGTGGTTTTGCTATCTAACCCACATTTTTCTACTTTTTCTAGTAGTGGGTTATGGTCTACTTTATCAAATGCCTTACTGAAGTCCAAGTTGCATTTTGTTGCATTTTATGTCTACTTTTTTGTCTTAGTAATAATTACAGGATTTTCACAACTCACCTCACAGGGTTCTTGTTGTAGGACGAAATAGGAGGAGGAAAGAGTATTAAGTATACTGGCTACCTTGAGTTATTTATAAAAATAATAAAGGCAAAATATAAATAATACATAAATATATAGAAACACAATAAATATTGGATTTCTTGGACTAGGAATGTGCACCATTTATTAACCATACTTCCTCAAAGCAGATAAAAAGAAGAGCAAAGAAGGCTGATTTGAAACAATACATTTGATTGAGTTAAAACATAAATAAAAAGTAGTGCAGATAATTTGATCCATTGTACCTTTAAGGGGAGGATGGAAGAGTTTATAGAAAGGCTCAGCTTGGCATGAAGAGAATCTTTGTAGATGTGAGGTCACAGGCTTTGCATTCTTCCTATGATGAATGGTTGGACTGAAATTCCTTAAGTTTGATGCATGGAAGAAATACTGGCTTTCAGAGGCATTTGTATTAAAATGTATGATATATAATGATATTTTGATCAATATTCAAAAACCATCAAAGATTTTAGAAAAGTAATCCCAAATCTAACACTTTAACATTTCTTAACAATGCCACTCCTAATTCTAAATTAGATACTGCTATCTCAAAATGTCATCTGTTTTTTTTAAAAGGGACTTTAGAGATGAGCTATGTTTAAAAGAATTATCAAATTGATCTCATCAAACCAAAAGTTTACATGAAATTATAATGTTGTAGGATAGTTAGCTGCACTTCCTTTGCTTTGCTTATCAAAATACTAAAAAGAATCTGGAAAAGATATAGTAAATCTTGGACTCAGTCCAGTCTGTTAATAATTAAACCACTTCAATTTGAGCATAACCACTTAAAATGTCTGGTCTGCCTTCAGTTTTGAGAGCTTTTAAGGTTCAACCTGAATGTGAACTACTCTGTCTACAAGCTTAAATCCATTTCCCATTATTTATCCGTTTACCTGGACAAATAAAGGTAAGTTTTCACTTAGAAGCTGATCCATCTGCAAATCTCTTCAAAGATTAGAGACTTGCTCCATGCTTTATCTGAGCTTGAAAATCAAATGCTTTTATGTGCAGTACTTAAATAGCTAACATTGCCTCCATGTTTACCAAAAGGATTGTGTACATGTAGCACATGTTTGCTGGAATGCCATATTGTTTGCTAGGAAAAAGGTGAAAAAAACAGTATCATCCTACAGGAATGTAGCCTCTTTATACTTCTAAACTGATGAAAATCTTACTTTATACTGCATTGTTTCAAATGTTTAAATACATTTCATTTTTCAAGTGTTATATTGTACATATAAGTTATATTTATGTTCGATCTGCTTTAATTGAGTTTGTAATATATTCATTCTGTATATTTGAGTTTCTTTTTTTTTTCCTGGTCAGAAGAAACAGAAGCAATAGAAAGAAAAAGAAGTTGCACTGTATGCTAAAAATATGCACATCTGACATAGAAATTAAAAATAATTAACTTGGTATTGTTATTGAAAGCATCTGGAAACATATAAACAGAAGAAGGGATTAAAAACAACAGTAATTGATGTCCACCTCTGGCCACCCAAGAAGAAAATATGTTTTCTAAAAGCAAACAGCAGATTTTTCAATGAGGCATGAAGCACAAGTGGTGATGGGTTGGGAATTTTAATTAATTCATGGTTTGTCTTGCTGACAACTTTCTCCTTCAAAAGGCAGAACAAGGCACAAAGAAATTTTGATAGTCCTGTAAACAGGCACAATTGAAATAATGGGAACTTTGATGGAAAGTGCTTTCAAAATAACAGTGAAAATATAGTGATTACTCAAAAGGAAAACAGATTACAAAAGAAATATGCATCTATGTCTCTTAAGTATTTTGAAATCAGTAGCCCTATGCAGATGATCTCTGACTCAATACAGCACAACTGGATTTAAGCTTGAAATTTAAGATCTGAGGGAAAAATTATTAAGTCATTGGTTGATATGAGATTTAACTGTTAAAAAAATCATCTGCAGAGTGTCAAGGGAAACATAAAAATGCCTGAAGCTGCTTCATTTTTTGTTTTGGCAGAATAGGATGAAAACAATTAGAGTAGGAGACCATTTTAAGGGCAGACCTTCTACAAAGCTTCAGCTGAATGCCTGCAAGGATTTCACTGCAATTGTTTTTGAAATATTTCTCTTGTACCTTGTTTGGTATGAGGATGAAGAGAAAAAAATAGCCCAAGACCCTCAAAACTATTCAGCAAAAGGTCTTTAGAAAAGTTGTGTGGTATTGATGCAGAAAGTTTCACATTTGAATTTTAGAGCAAAAACTCTAAAAATCTGTTTTAAAAAGCAATTTCCTATATTTCATTTGCTCGGTTTGGTATGACATTAAAGGTGGAAAGTGACTTAGCTTTCCTGCTTCTGAACAATAGGTTTCTGTCAGAGGTTTGTCATATTAGACAAGCAAATTTGACCCTTCTTAGAAAGATCTTGCATGACAACTATGGTGAGGTACCAGGTGGTACAAGTCACATTGGCATTTTTGGGACATAATTTATTTTAGTGTTTACTATTATGGCTTTTTGGTAAAACAACAGAAGAAGGATCAACTATGGTTGTTGTAGCCAAGGGAAATTAATCAATCATATCTTAGGGCAAATGCACAATTACTGTTTAAGCTGCTCTTCTCCGGCTTAGTCAGCTCATGCTGGGTTAGTCTATGCTAACTCAAATCTTGACTGGACCGAGACTCTCAGTTTCCAATGATACTCAGTCTAAACCCTCTCACATCTTCCAGGAAAGTTCTTGCCAATAATTTTTCTTCTGGACCTGGTCTTCCCAACTTATATACTTGCATCTATCTGTTTCAGAGGTGGGTTTTAAATCTTCTTATTGCTGGTTTACTCAGGGGTGTGCTGCTGCTGCGCACGCGTATGCGCAGTGCTTTTAAAAAGCTTCTGCGCATGCGCAGAAGCAAAATCCAAGAACCGGCTTGGGAGCATGGCAGGCCCAGGTTACTAACGGTTCTACTGAACCATGCCGGTAAGTTACTAACCAGACCGAACCATTAGGAACCCACCTCTGATCTGTTGAACCTCTTCTATTACAGGTGACTTGTAAAATGGCAAACTGCTAAAATATGCTTGACTGTTGTTTGTTTCTTGGTTTTTAAAAGAACTCTGGTGGAAATATAGCTACTGCAGAAAAGAAATGTCATTGTTTTAAAAAACTTCTTTCTTACAACTTTCATACTGAAAGTCTTTTCTATGCTAACCAAAGATATCAACTACTGTACTACTTCAACAGTATTGCTGAGCATGTAGGCCTGACCAACTCATTAAATTGATAGACTCTATATAGTCACTTAAAATACAAGGAGCTGAGGTTCAATTCTTAGTAGACGGATTAAATCTTATAGTAAGATCTGTGGCCAAGTACACCTGATAAATTCCAAACAGAATAAAACTGGTTATGTATTGCCTTCTTGTGGTTAATACAGTTCAATACAAGTACTCCTCATTTTATAAAAACTGAGACCATAATTTTGATCAGTAAGCAAAGGGGTCATAAAATGTGGAGTCGTATGACTGGATCACTTACCGATAGCAATCCTTGCACTCCCTATTGCCATCATTAAGCAAGGATTGCAGATTGTTAAGCAAATCCTAGGTGGTATGCAAGCAGACCATCAGACAGACAAGTGATTGCTGCAAGTGAGGGAGGATATGCAGGTAGTCGGAAAATGTGAGCCTGGTGAGGCCACACTGGGTGGGGGAAAGTGCAAATGGCTTCCTGGGGTGACTTGTGACCTTCACTATTGGCTTCCCTGCTAGCTTTGCTCCCAAATGGCAATCACATGACTGCAGGGCACTGCAACCATTGTAAGTGTTAGCCAATTGCCCAGCAGGGTGACATGACGTTACCAGTCTGGCCAGAAATTCAAGGATGGTTTAAATACCACTCATTCAGCAATATCATAATTTTGAACAAGTGGTTGTTAAATGAGGACTAGCTACATGAGAGATCTGAAGAACTTTTTCCAACAAGACTGCTAGAGACATCACAACATGATGATCAATAAATCACCTTTTGTACACAAGGGGCAGCAATGAGGACACGGCTGAGCACCAACACTATTCTAGCACTATCTTACTATGCAGCTATTTACATTAACAACATACTGTACATATCATTGCTTTCCAGTGTGAAATAGTAAGAGAGGGGAGAGCTCTCATAAACCTGTAGCAACATCATTGCTGGAGATTTTGCAGCCCTGGAGGCCATCTTTTTCTTTGGATCTTCAGGGTTGCTACACTTAGTGCTGTGGGAAACTGGGAGGGGGTATTTCAGAGAGTTGCAGGGGGACTATCTAGCAATAATAACATTCCTTTCTCTGAGAGCCAAGGACATTCGGCCTGCACCTGGAGTGGCGTGACTGGGAGGCATCCCCAGTTGGGACAGTACATTGATTGGACCGTGTGATGGGCATGTGTGTGCAGAAAAAGGGACTTGGGTTTTCTTTTGGGTGGAGAAAACCTGGAAGCTTTCAGATTTGGATTTTCTCAGATGTGGCAATATGACATCTCTAATAAAATGGAACTCTGAGGAACTTCAAGCCTCGGAGTCTTCTTTCATTGGGGGTGTTTCTTGGAACCCTGACATTTGCCACTGTATTCCTTCTCATATGGATAATAGTAATGAGTGGGTTAAAGCAGATTTATTGTGCAACCATTGCTTATATTAGGAAGATCCCATTAATGCCTATAAGATACTATCATACTATTAAGAACAGCTGTAAGAGAGGATGGTCTGGATAAAGACTGCAAAGGGGCTAAAGAGTTAAAATCCACTCCTATGGTCCCAATCTCAGGAAGGTTTTTTCTCACAGCTGCTATACATTTTAAAAGTGCATGGACAAATATGTGTGAATAATTCCACTTGCTTAGGGGTTAGCCGGTGCAGTTCTGACAAAAGAAACCTACTAGAAATTCTTTGTGGTATTGTGATTTTATTTCTAACTGAATATGTTCAGTTTTAATATTTCTGTTCAGGGAGTATGGAAGTGGTTGCCTGGATTCGAAGGTCTCGCCTAAATACTGGATAGAGTAGAATTAACTGAAAACAACTCATCTCTGGACTGCTGATTTTGGCTCTCCATACAGTTTTTAAAAATGCATTAGAGACAAAATTGATCATCAGTGTCTCTGTAAACAGCAGCTTTCTGCTGTTTTCTTACAAGTGCAAAGCAGGCGGTAGCAGTTCTCTAACTCTAGCCCTTAAGGTGAAGAAGACACCACAGCACAGACTAGTCAGACTCTAACTTGCTTACAGAAATAGAGATTAACATCAAGAACAAGATTTGCTAGCTTAACACATACTAACAGAGCCATTCCATTAATATAAATAGATCTCAATCTTCCTCATTTGTCATAATTCTCGCCCTTTCAATGACAGCCACCCATTAACACTACACGCAAACACATGCACATTCTCCTTTTAGCTGAAATTGTTTTCTTTCTTTAAAAAAAATTGATATCTGTAGATTTAAACATAAGTAACAAATGTTAGTCTATTCATATGTTATTTCATATATTCCAGCTGGGATTGTTTGTAGCACTCTATCCTGACTGTTTCCATTGATTGGAAAGCAAGTACTCACCATCATTGACCAATAAAACACAGAGTTTCCGACTGTGGGTGCGCTCAATACTTGGAGTAAATTTTCATTTATTCCACATGCAGTATTTATATCACAAATCAAGCGCTAAGAGCAGAGGCTCCATTAGAAAATTGCTTTGATGTATTGGAATTCTTTTGGATTCTCCCCCATTTGCAACGTAGTTCATTACTCAACAAATATTTAAAATATCTTTTTAAATACCGTAATAGGGTAAAATGCATTTAGAAATTTGCATACAAGATTTTATTGTTCCAGATAAAACGCATGCATAAATTTTGTGTGAAAATGCAGTCCAACTTACTTTTACAAGCATGTTGCTTTTAAAAATACACATGCAATTATTTATTTAAAATATTTTTATTTAAAATAAATGCAATTATGAATATAATTATATGAATAACTCTATGCAAAATTGACATGGGCTGCAAATAATCTGATTGACTCATTCCTTATAACATTATCATCTAAGCTCACTGAATACTGTTTGCTTTATTATTTTTGAAAAAGCAATTGATTTCAATAATATTATTCTTACATTATAATACCAGTATAAAATTGAGGGGAACAAACAAAGAATATGAAGTCTCCAGTATGTCAGTGAAGCGATTTCCATGTTATACAATTGAAAAATCCAATACTGTAGCTATAAAAGTGAAAATGTTATTTTTAAGAGCATACATATGTTGGTGTATTTACTTGTTCAAATAATTTTATCCATTATTCCCTTAGTTTCTTACTGTTTTGTCAAAGAATTGTATTTTTTTAAACGTCTGACTTCCTGCTGCTTTTATTGTTGAGTGCCTACATGAAGCACAGTGTGCGCATCTTATTAGTGTTTTCTGTCAGTGATTTTAAATAAGCTCTTATGCAGAAAATTGGGCAAGTCTCAAGTCCTATCAATATTCTGTCTTCTGATAAGGAATGTTCCAATGCATTATTCTATGTAAAAGTTAGTGTCTTTAATATCCAATATCTAAAACACATGAATGTTGGAATGGGACAACTTGCCACAGCCAATTCACTGTGCCCAATTCTCCATGGCCAACTTGCCCTGGGCAACTCAACTCAACAGGGGCAACTCACTGTGGGACAACTTGCTGCAGGACAATTTAACAATTCTATTTAATTATTTAAGATAAAATTTAAAAAATATTTTAATTTTTGTCATTCACATTTCATTCTGTCCCTCCTTTTTGCATCCCACCCACAAGAGGAAATTTATCTGGACAGCAAAGACTAGATTACTATTTTTTAAATTATTGTACTTCATCCAGAGTCACCTTACATGAGAAGGATGTCTTTATAAATGTGAAGAATGAATGACAGAATGAATGAATATTAGTGCATTATAAATAACAAAACAGGCAGGCTCCTCATCATGGGTGTGAAAATATCAACAAATACCAAAGCTATGCGATCTATACTCTAAATGTATTCTATTTATCTGCTTTTCATTGGCTAGTAGATGTTTTCTTATGTTATTTGATATGGGACATAGGATATAGATTACATCTGATATAAAATCAAATTCAATAATAACCCAAGTTAGTATTCTCAGTGTAGGCAAGTTGAATTGTGTTTTGGAAGAAAATGATACTTTGTTTTATTATTACCTTTGGCTTCCTTCACAGTACTAAATTAGTTCAGTAAAACTAAACCCCTTATGAAATCATATACATTTTATATACATCATGCAGCTGTAACTTGAAGAAACGGTGTGGAATAAAGCATGCCCCTTGGGAAAGTCTAATAAAGACAATGGCAACAGTGCTGTCAAATGAAGTTCACAAATTTCTTGCTTGTAAGATTACAAACAAATCCTGATAAACAGTTTACTTTACCTTGATAGAAGAGAGAGATAGCTATCAAAATACAATCAGAGCTATACTTATGTGAAAAATAGAATGAATAGAACACACTTCAACTTCCCAAAAGAAAAATATTTGAGGTTAAACGTAAAGCCCAGTTGTAACCCAGTGACCTAAAACATAAACATTAATTGAACTATAGCAGGTTTATACCTAAAACAAAAACTCAAGAGTTTCAAAGGGGCTTTAACATGCCTTGTATTCTGATTTACTATCCTTAGACCCAGATGTGGAATAAATAAAGTCATTTACCAAGTGGATCACCAACCTGGCCATGGAGATAGAAGCAAGTTTGCATTTCAAATACATTTCCATTTAGCATAAAGCTGTGTTTTTCAAACTTGGCAACTTTAAGATGTGTGGACTTCCATTCACAGAATTTCCCAGCTAGCATGGCAGTGACTCCTGATTTTTCGCATCTATTTTATTTTATTATTTCATTTTTTAAAGAAAATGTATATATCTTCCGAATGCACTCTTAGTTACTCTGGGTGGCTTATAAAGATAAAATCCCAATATAAAAACAATGCAAAAAGCAAGAAACCCTCGTCCCTCTGGCAATAACTATAAAACTAGCCATTTGTTGATCTCCGTATCATGCTGGGGCCCCCAGACCCATTGGCAGAACCACATCTTCAAGGACTTAAGAGTGTGGGGCCAATATTATCTCTGCAGGGATGATGTTCCACAGGGAGAGAGCCACTATGGAGAAGGGTTTTCTCAGTCTTGTCATATGGACTCTTAGGGGAAACGACCTGTAGCATTCCCTGCCTTCCCACGCTGACTGAGAAAAGACAGTCCTTCAAATGTACGGCAGCACATTGTTGGCTCATACGTAAGTGGTCCACTAGAAAACCATCTCACAATTACTACCGTTGGGCCTTATTTTTTTTCATAATTTTATAAATTATAATATTATAATTTTAAATTATTTAGACTTTTCCACTGAATCAGACCAAATCAACCTGAATCTACATTTCAAGCTGTTTCTCTACTGCTAATTTTAAACAGTCCAGTACTGTAGAAATTACCTGGAAGACACCTGCTCAGGTAATCCAAAATAAAAACTGATTAGTTTGAAATTATCTCCTTCAATTCCATGTGTTGGGTGAACCTGCTTTGTCTGGTTGCTGATAAACAGGGAACGAATGCAGATTCTGCTCTGAAGTTCTAGGAAATTATCCTCATATATAATCCAAGATTATATCATGATGCTTTAAGATTTTAGATAGCAATACCTGATATCTTTCAATTAGTAAATAATATTTTGGGGATCAGTTTTTCTGATCGCCAAACCATGGGATAACCATGATCTGGATGAGACTAACCATAGACATGAGCCTTTCTCATCATTTCTGAATAATTTCTGGTTCATCTTTCCTGGATTTTTTAATTTAAAAAAACCTAAATGTATTTATCCTTTTTGCCTAAGTTGGCAAAATGATAAAAGATGGTAGGAATTTACAGGCAAATAGTGAAAGTGAATAATTTTCTTTGTTCCTTAAATCACAGGGCAATATTTTTCCTACTATGAGAATTCAATCTGAAACTTCATCAGGATAGTAAGGGAGAAACTAAAAACATTTTCCATATAAGATGGTTGCTGATTACTCAGTTTAATCAAATCTTAATGGCATACAAAATTAAATGTGTTAAGTAAATGTGCCTTTACTTAACTAAAAAGGTAAGGTATTCAACTTATGGACTTTTAAAGGTAAGATCTGGAATATAATGGAAAAACATAAATTTACCAGACTTTTGCCAACTGTCCTTGGAGAAATAAACACTGGATCTCATGGTTGCTTTGGAAATGAATAAATCACATTATCTGCATAGTAGAATTACTTCTATATAAACAACTACAGGAAAAGGAAAACCCCTTTCTTTTGATGCCACATAAACTGTTAACTTGTAAGGTTTTTCATATATTTTTGTATAAACCCAGAGGAACAATTAATACTGTCCCCAGTTTTGCAGAATGTATACCTGATACAATTGCCTTGAATTAAGAACAAAATAGAGTATTTCTCCCACATTTTATAAAGCTTTCATTTGTGTGTAAGTTGTAGTCTTTACATATGGTAAGCAGACCTAAGCAGGTAAGCAGTTTTTTTTGGGGGGGTTCTTTATCTTTAGACATAAATTACCTGGCCTCCCTTCAAAGCCACTGGCAAAATACATCTTGTTTGAATTTACTCAGGAATTGCTTTTATCTGCTTTTACTAGAAAGCTGTGTGATCACTGACAGATGCAAAGGACATTTTATGGCAGCGAACTGTTGTGTGAAAATTATATGTAAGGAACCAACAAATGAAGGCCTTCTTTACATAAGGTACAGAATTAAGCTTTGTAATTGGAATCACTGTATATTTTAATACTAGAATTTCACACAGTAAAAATTTAGTCACAAAGTCTTTTCTTTAAAGTTTTCGACTGCCTTTCCAAATGAAATATTTTTTAAATAAAACTCCACACATATAGATATAAAAAAGATATAAAACATATTATTAACTGTCAGATTTCCTGTATTTATAATACAGTCCTATATTCCTTAATAAGTTTAAGTGGAAATCACACTTCCTGCTCCTACTAGAATGTAGAATCTGAAATCCGATCCTGCAATTTAGACAAACTTCTTGTTCCTTATTGAGATATACAGCCAATAGAAATGATGACAGTATTTCCAAACATTTGGAAAACAAATGAAAAGTCAGAGGGGGGTTCCTAGCAGTTTGGACCGGTTCTACCAAGTAGGTAGTAAGCTGCTGGTGATGTCACGAAGTTTCTGGTCCGTGGACAACACCACCTTTTTTTTTATTTGAGGGAGGGGAAATGTTTTTTTGATTTTCTTCTGTGCATGTGGCGAAGCCGAGTTTCTGGCACTCCGCATGCCTTGCCATCTTGTTTTCGGCATTTTTGGGGGGATAAGTTTCTACTGCGCATGTGCGTGCCCATGCCCCGCACGTGCAGGAGGCAGCAAACCAGCGGCAAGGTAAGTTAGTACCCACCATGTGAAAACTATCCTTTTTCACTGTGTTTCAGACTAGTTGATTTGAAAGCATCTAATTGTATTGTTATTTTAAATTTGATTTATTGTTATCTGTTGTTTGCTGCCTAGGTCCTTTGTAGTTCGACAGTCTAGAAATGGGGTTATGATTACACATAGAGGCAGTCCACAGGTTAAGAATGTCTGATCTAAGAAGAACCCCTACTGCCTATTACTGAAAGTGATGCACTGCATTCTCCTTCCTTGAGTTACAAATCCCTAAAGTCTCTCAATGCTTTAACTCAACTGATGAAGCCACACATTTTTAATATACAGTCTGTTTTGCAGCAGTTTTCATCAATTCCTGAAAGTCCTGCATGGTTTCATGGGTTTATTGGCTTGAGAAAGGATAAAACTCTCCACCATTTTTAGTAACAGGCAGTCCATTTGTAAGCATTAATTCTTACAAGTTCTGAGGTTATATTTGTACTAAACAAGAACCTTGTAGCTGTAGCTATGATTACAGCATTCCCACAGTCACGTGATCTCAATTTGGGTAAATTGACAACCAGCTTGTATCCTATACATAACTTGCTTTTCTAAATTGTGTTATTCTTAAATAAAACCAACAATGAAACCAATTATTGTACTCCACAATGACATAGGAATTTGGGCAGCATGAAAATGTTATTTTTTCCACAAATAACTCACATAAGCAATTACTAACTGTATCCAGATTTTTAATTTTTCCTAGATAATTCAATGTTCTCAACATTTCAATGGATAATGTCAATTTGGATAATTGTTGTAAACTTGTCAACATAGAGAGTCATATCAGAGTGTGAATATTTTGCTTATTATTTTGTAAAGTAGATAGCATACCTGATTTAATAAGTAAAATAAAACTGCAAATAAAAATAAGACAACTTAACAGTATCTCATATAGAAATATGGAAGTCTGGTCAAAATACAAAACATAGTCCAATAGAAGCTATTGTTGCCTGACTCCTTTACTGAAGATTTCTCCACTGACATGACCTATGCAAAGATTTTTTTCATGAGATATCTCGTTTTAAACAACAGTATTTTCTTGTGATTCTCCCTGGACTTGGATTTTTGAACTCATTTTCAGTTAATCTCTGGATCCAGAAAAGAAGACTTACTTATCAGCACTATCTAGGTTGAAGTTTACAAGAATAACCTCCAAATCAAATATATAGGTGAAGAATCTTGATTGTACTTGAAGAAAGGTTAAGCTATAAAATTTTAAAAAGATTGATTTTGGTCTCTGCTGCTCTTTCAGTTAATTAACCAAAGGCAGAAAGAGCTCAAAGATCTGCATTAATATTAATGTCTTATAAGAGGGAACTTCCTTCCAATGACTCACAGATAAGATGGATCAAAGAGACTTTGTATAAAATGCATGATTTGGCCTCTAGTCCATTTTGCTAATATGTTTTGCCGAGCAAAGGAAAGTGTTTTAGCCTAATGATTATTGGAGTAGCAGCTTTTTACATTTCATTACTTAATGAGAATATCTCCTTATACATTAATCAAGATTTGTGGTATTGTTGGGAAGTCCATGTACTATTAATAGTTTCGATTTTGCAAGTATCCTATACATATCTTGCTTTTCTAAATTGTGTTATTCTTAAATAAAACCAACAATGAAACCAATTATTGTACTCCACAATGACATAGGA
>JANHFT010006751.1:113538-134666 GCA_032467955.1 Pseudoxenodon macrops | reverse complement strand
AAAGCCAACACCCCACACCTCCCCACCAGTATTTATAGAGAGACGGCAGCTCTGATCATGCTTTGCTCACACAAGCATGAAGCTGAAAGCACCAGCCTGAAGATGACAAGTGGGACCTCGTCGAAATGTCGCCAAGATACTCTCAATCTTACACAGGACAAGACCCGAATACACCAAGACTTGTATACTTTGTACACAAATCAAACAGCAATGGAAACACCTCTCCTTGTAATTGAAACCATTCACTCTATATGTACTATTTCCAAAAAAGGCCTTCTAAATAAGACAACCAAAATACGACATGTTTGACAGTGTCAAATACAAATTAATCTTACACAGGAAAAGACCCGAATACACCAAGACTTCATACCGATACCCGTGAAAACCTACGAATATAGATAGATAGATAGATGGATGGATGGATGGATGGATGGATGGATGGATGGATTAACATAGAAACTGTGAAAATATCACACACACATATGTATATGTATATAAATATACATATACATATACATATATATGTGTGTGTGTGTATATACACATTTACACACACATACGCACACACATATTCACAAACATATACATATATATATATATGTATGTGTGTATGTGTGTATATATAAATATAAACATTTTCACAGATTATATAGTATTTTTCTCATATAGCATTTTGTTCAAAAACTGGGACATAGTTCTGTTTTCAAGGAAGCTCTGTAACTCTTCCCACAATAGACCACTTGGAGCATTTATGGTCTATATGAGGTCAGGAATATCCTTTCAGAAACACACTGAATAAATATTTAGATGATGAGCCCTCATTGCTCCTTGGAGCCTATCAATAATTCATACTTTAGAAGGTCTTAAACACATGATAAACCATAACAGCTCCAGTGAAACAGTCAGTATTTATAAACTATTAGATAAGATTTAAAGGAGAAAAAAACCCGTTCTTTATCTTCTTTAAAGTTAATTGTTTAAAATAAAACGGAAGTATATACTTATAGATCTATATTTTTGTGATGTAAATTTTAGTGCTACACACAATTAGCATGTAATTCAGTTGGAAAAGATCTATTTCTACTCATGTAAGATTTTCAACAGAGAAGTAGGAAATTAAGTCAGGTGATGTACCGTCATCAATTAAACTGATTTGTCCATTGGAAATTGCTTATTATAGATTTTCATGTTAATTGGGACACTATCCAAATTAGTTATTTTCAATAATGCAGAGGCCTTTGCATCAGCAGCTACTTGTTTACATGCTTCTTTATTGCTAAACAGAGGATAGTAATCAATAGATGCTAGAGACAGACCTCATTCTGGGTGAGTCATGAATATGTATTGCCCTGTATATATCAGACAAATTCCTCTTCTCTTTCAAAAAATTTCTCAACACTCTTCTGCCTTAACTTGCTTGTACCTTACCTTTCCTTACTAAATCACACCTCACCCATTTTAAATTGTTTTGTCAGTAATTGTTGAGTTAGTAATTGTAATTTAGCAATAATTCTATGGAGTAGATAAGTGCCATGATTCTGTTTAGAGGGTTTATAATAGATATTCAATGAAGAAGTGGGTTGGAATTCAAAAGTGAAAAAGGAATTAAATATGTGTATCTATCTGTACTCTCTGGTGATATTTTTTTATTTCTATAGTGAATTGTGCAATAGCCCAAGCTGTGATGGATTTCATTAATCTCCTTCACATAAGGGAGGGAGGTAGTGCAGGCAAGTGATTTTTAAGGCTGACTTTAATGTAATTGCAAAATAATGTTTCTTAATAGATTCAGAATGAAAAATGCATGAGCAAAATGATCGGAAAGTCAACTTGGGTCGCTTTGTTTGCTCAAGAAACAAATATCTTAGTGAGCAATTAAAAAAAATCTTTTATGTAGTTTTTTTTTTTTGAACACATGTTTTGGACAAAAGAGCCCTATGTAACTGGGCCCTTTAAGTTGAAAAGTAGCTGCTAAATGTTAGAACAGGATAAAAACTCTAAATCAGAGAAATTATGATTTCCTTGTTTGTTCAATGAAGCTAGTAATTGTATGTGTTTTTTTGACCAAACACCATTGGTAGACTTTGCTCTATCAACCTCTACTTTACTTTTTCATTCAGAATTCACTGAGAGCCATTTTTCTACTGTTTTGTGCGCCTCTCTTAACCACTTGTACTTATTAATAATAATTAATAGAATTTTATTTTTAATAGAATTAAAGGAGTAGTAAGTTCATACCAGTAAGCTTTTGTCAAACCTTGCCTTGAAATCTATATAGTAAGTTTACATTTCTCTGTGTGTGTTTGTGCGTGTGCACATATACAGCTATAGGCATACCTCATCTTTTCTGTTTTAGATATCAATGAATAAGAATTGGGGCACGAAACTTGTATGATTTTAGAAAAGGAGCAAACAAGAAATATTGTCACTTAGATTTCTTGGATGTTCTTTACATGAATAATTTGTGAATGAAGCTAATTAGATGCAGGTGCAGAGTGGAATGTATTCAATTTTCAATTGTATTACAGGTTGACATTATAATGTAATGATATATCAATAGATACATAGACATTAACATCATCTATAGACTATGCAAAAGAGACAATCAACCAGCCCCCAAAAATAAGAAGATTCCAGCACCTCTCGACTAGTAATCAATAACCAGATCAGCATAGATTAACTCCAAGATTAAGTTCAGACCAACAATCAAGTAAGCAATTCCTCAATCAAGAAACTGCCAAAGAGCCACCAGTAAACAGCCCAACCAAAGAATCTGTAAGACTGCCCCCACCCACATAGATAGGCAAGACACCAGAATATAAACTTCCAGTAAAAAACATTCCTTACTCGCACTGGTGATGTTACCTAGTTAGGGTAATGAAATGTCTGCAAGAAAGCAAGCAACCTCAGAGTGCACCAAGGAACCCTCAATGTAATGATTACTTAACTATCTAGAATATTTTGTTTGTTTGTTTGTTTGGGTTACCATAAATGAAGTGGAAATCTCTAAAAGGCTAGATAGCAGCTAAGAGAAACATAAAACTCTAATGATTTGCTACCATCTAATGGTGGTCTGGACATGTGCAGCCCAAAAATTGTAGTTTTATAATTTATATAATTCCACCAAGTTATTCTGACTACCGGTAATTATATCATTTCTGTTTAGCTCATTTCACTGAGTTATTTAAGAAAAAATGAATCAAATCTATGAACCATTTCACATGGTGCATGCTTTATATGCAGGAGATTGGGTCTAAATAGGGCCAAGAATTTCTTCTGTGAAAGCTGTTACAGTTAAAAGAAATTGGCTGGAGATTTTTTTTAAAATTTACTCTATGTAATACAACTTACTTTGTTCCTATGTATTATAAGTAGACTATCAATGACAAAGACATATTGGAAAAAAAATGTTGTGAGTTTAATTATCATTGGAAATATACCAACCAATCCAATGCACTTTGTTCAATTTTAATGCTAATGATATCTCTAAACTTAGCCTGATTCACTGTTAAATCTATCCATACTTTAATATATGTGTATACCATTGTGTGGAGAGAATAAACTTATCCATAGCTACAGGTATAATAGAAAAGCTGAAGATGTAAAGTACATTAGGCAGAAAGTCAATTGAAATCAAATTCGCTGGTGGTTAGACATCTTAGACAATGATGAATAAAATATATTTTAAAGGTATAAAACAACTTAGTAACATTTTAACCCAGCCTTATTTAATGTGCTGCTGAATTTTAATTTTTCAAAATCATAGATTCCATAGAGATGAATCTTATAAGATGGAAATCTGGACCATTTTGCTAAGCTGGAAGTAATATTTCAAACTTTTTTTAGCTCAGAACATGTAGTAAAAAACCTTTATATATGTTCACTGGAAACAAAAACATACGCTTAGCACAGTAATCACTTACTTCATCAAGTCTTGATTTTTAGGAAAACAAATATAGGGTATATTCCAGTAAAATGTTAACAATTATAAGAGTGCAGATGGTCTTCTATCTGATTTGAACCATCCATTTAATTGAGATTGTCAATCTATTTGAATCAGTTAGGGAAATGGAGTATATTACATATTTTTTCTGAATAGATTCAGGAAAAGAATTTTCACACAGTTGTTGTGGTCAATTCAAACTATATATACACATACATACACATATACATACTGCCTCCTTTTCATTTGAACCATTGTGGTTCAAATCCCAGAAGGGTATGGCTAACTGATGAAAGCTAAACAGCTTGAAATAAATCTATACTAGTCTCCCTTTATTTATTTATCAGCAAAAATGTATATATATGTGTGTGTGTGTGTGTGTGTCAGTTTGAATTGTCAATTCAGTCCACTTTAATCAATTCAATTTAGAGATTCAGTCAAATTGATTCCAAACCACATATCTGTAACTGTAGCATGTTGTTGTTCTTTGAGGAGACACAAATGCATTTATATCTCTGAGATAGTTTATTACACTCATAAAGCAGGAATCTGTAAATTAAAGACACAACCAATGTTTAACTGCAAATAACTCTACATTTTCTAGCTGGATCTGTTAAAGCAGAGCAAGTGAGGCATGATATTGCTGAGTCTTCCTTCACTGCTTTCTGCAGTATCAGTCAACAATTCTTTGCCAGAGAAATGCATCTCAAATAGTGGAACAATGTACCAAGAGCTGCTAATTGTAAGCTGAGGAGGCGTTACATTTTACATGAATAGCCATTCACTCAAGTTCATGGCTATCTTTCTTCTGATAATAATTCCAGTAGCAATTCCAACTAACAACCATATCTTTTTAGCATTCAGCTTCACAAGAACTCTATGTAAAAAAAAGCCATTTTGGTTCCACTTCTTTAGCTGGCTGTCGGAGGGCCAAATCAGAAGTGTGTTCAGGAGGTACATACCTCATTTTTTATTAAAATATTACATTATGCAGTAGGTAAAGGCAGTATGCAGATAGGGGAAGCTTGCATCTTTGCCCAGTCATTATGATTCTTCCTTACGCAAAGTTGTGAAGGAGTCATGAAAATATTCCCATTTTCACATGCTGTATGTCTGATATCAGTTTCAATGATACCAAAGTGAAAAGAAAAGGTAAGCTTTTCCTCTTATTTATCATCACCCTGCATCTAGAATTATAGGATGAATTACAGAGTTAGAAGACAAGCGTTAAGCCCTCACATTCAAAATATTGCTAATAACTCACCAAAGCCGTGGAGCAGCTTGAATTGTTAGTACTGTTGAATTGCTGATATAATTAAGAAAATTTCCCCTAATGTTCAGTACAATTCTCCTATCCAGTAACTTAAATCCATTATTCCATGTCATGTACTTCGGAACAAATAATAGGTCTTATGCTTCTTCTGTGTTATATCCGTTTAGTAATGTAACTATTTTCAAGTCTAAATATACCTGTCTCCTTCAATCTGTCTTCAAAGGGTTTAGCTTTTAGTTTGTTCTCTTCTGTTACCCTCTTCTGAATTTACTTCAGATGAGATCCTTCCTAAAGTGCGGTGTTGGACACAGTAGTGAGGGTTTTTCAATGAAGATTCAATCATCCAGGCCAAAGTATCTAAAAGGTTGAATCACAGCAACTGGATGAAAATGTGTTAATCTGAGATGTTTTGTTGCTCATCCAAGCAATTTTATCCATCAAAGTAAAAAATGTAGTCAGCCAGAGAGTCAGATAGTTTTTGGGATATACTACCTCTTGCAACACGAACTTCAGGGATTTCCAGGTCAAAAGCATCTACAAGGCATATTCCAATTTTAATGCTATCTGCCAGGAAAATTTGGAAATTTCAGAGGAAATTCAAAGGAAATGCAGAATTCACCTAATTCTGACAAACCATGGTCATTCATTTCAGTTTTAATATTTCACATGAAAGTTTCAGTATTCATTTCTCAAGGCACACTCAACTATTTCAGCCATTCACTTATTCCTTCCTACTTGTTATCAAAATGTTCAAGCTAAAAATCTATGACCACTGCTAAACAGAATATACAGCCAAAAGCTGCATGTCGAATATGTAAAACTCAAGTTATGCTCTGATGATTAATCTGTTACTGCATTAAAACACATCCAACTTGTATTATTCGCAGCTTGCGCAGAAGACAGTCATCAATGACAAACAACACATCATGATAAGGTCAAATTTTATTTTGTCTTGTTTTCTTATTTCAATAATTTTCCCCTTTCCCCAGATTTTGTGGATTTTAAGCAATAACAAGGAATATACTTTTCCAATATTTATCATTATTAAAGATTGATTGACATGAAATAACCTTTTTATTTGCTTTGAAGTTTTTAAGGACAAACAGAACTGCAAAAAGAAATGGTGTTTTTTCACAGATAATTTGAAACTTGCTTTTGTCAGTGTATATTATACACATGGCAGCAGCCTGTATAAATTATCACATTTAAAAAATATTTTTTATATTTCAGGAGCTCAAAAGAAAAATAGGAACAATAGCTACAGTAAAGTAAGGATGCGCAAAAAGGTTGAGGACTCTGATCAGCTTCGAGTTAAACACATGTGACACTGCAGCATAGGTTTGCCCCAACAGCAGACAAGAGGTGGCAATCCCTATTTCCATGTTTATATCATTCTTCAGAAAAGGAGTGCCTGCATATTTAGCTGTAATGTTTTTCTGAAAAAAATACATATTGAATTGCTCAGGGTCGGAGGAGAATAAATAACAGGCATGCGGATGCTCATGTATTATTGTATTCTATCAAATGGAATTAGATTTTAAAATTGTGTGTGTGTGTATGTGTGTGTTTGTTTCAGAGGACTGGTTCTACTGAACCATTAATAAATTACCCGCATGGTTCAGTAAACCATTAGTAACCCGGGCCTGCCACGCTCCTGAGCTGGTTCTTTGGCAGCACCATAGGCACTGCCATCTTGGATTTTGCTTCTGCACAGAAGCTTTTTAAAAGCAATGTGCATGCGTGTGGAGCGCAAAGTGCATGTGTGGCCACAGCGCGCCCCTGAGCGAACCGGCAGTAAGAAGATTTAAAACCAAACTCTGGTTTGTTTGTGTATATGTATGAGTGCATAGGGAAGATAACCATGTTTTGTACTTTTGAAAAATGGTTTCAAACATTCTATCCCTCTCTCTCTATGTACCTCCCTCTCCCCTTCTTGGTCACTCACACATACACGTGTAATATACTAGTACTGCAAAAAAAAATTGGATGTACTGTAGCTTTCTGAAATATATGCTTACTGTGAGAATTCTGAGTGGGAAATGAGGAGTCTATTCATTGCCATCTATCCACTTCATAATGGATTCTCTATTAAAGGATTGCTTCCATTCACTCCTTTAGAACACTTTGTCATAGTTCTTGTATGTCTTCTTGGTAGTGAGAATTATACAACACTGCCTCCCTTGGGACTTAGTTTTCTTCATAATTGTAAGGGGCATGAATATATTCAGATTTAAATTGACATGATTTATATCTCCAAACTATTCTACCAACCAAGATTTAATTATTTCCCAGCTTTTGGACTTTTAGAATTTTTGGGTGCTACTATTGACTCAAGAAACTTTGCAAGGCCCATTTTTTAAAAGTGTATTTTGAGAGAATACCTGTTGCAAGTAGGTACTTGGGAAACTGAGTTTTATAATACATATATTGAAATGCAGATTTCGTAAAAATTACAGGTCAGACAAAAGCAACAAGTGAACAAAAGAGAAAATGTATCAGTTTATAAATATCATTTTGAAATTACTTTGTTTAAAAATCACATTCAATAGTTTGAAATGATAAAAAAACTTGTGTACCTCATTGTTCACATCTGGCTTCTAGATGTTGCATAACAATTACCGCTATGAGTCATGAAAGCGGTGATCCCATAGGTATGCCTTTAATTTGTTGGTAAGTTTGTCCATCAAAGTATGTAGCTAGGCAGAAGTCTATGACATCTATAATCCTGGGTGTTCCAAATCCAGTGTGCCATGAAGCAATATGATCATAGATTCTTTGGCTAATTCCAGATCTATGGATGTGAACAGGGCTATGACAACAAATGAGACCATGACTTCATCCTCATCTATTGTCACATCTCTGATTGTTTGAAGACTCTGTAATGGAGACTTGATGGACTGCTGTATGATGTTCAAGGCTTATTCTTCCATCAAACAATGACTAAATATAAAATCAAATCAAATATGTATTATGATCAAAGAGAAGGGATACAATTAAAAAGTATAAAAATAAATCAGTGTAAAATTATTATTATAAAATCTAAACAAATATAAAACAAAAGCATAAAAAATGTCTAAAAGGAATCTGAAAGGCGGGGTAGAAACTCTAGATAGATGTAAGGGAGCGTAAAGTTTAGTAGATTAAGCCAGCTGGGTGATGTTGAGCTAGTCACTATCTCTCAGCTCAATCCACTTCCCAGGGCTATTGCTATAGGCTGTTGCTATATATATTTTAGCAACCTGGTCCACAGGACGTTTCCCACTGTTTGCAGAATGAAGGACTCCTCCCAGGTATTTAAAATAGGAGACCAGCTCAATCTTGTGACCATCTATTTCCCAGAGTGCCATCATTCTGGTTTTCTGATAGTTGAGTGCTAGGTGATTTTTCTTGCAATATTAAGAAATAAGCACTGAAAGAACAATCTTTTGGGATTGTTTTTAAGACTTCAACTGCTTTAAATGCTTTTATGAAAAAAAATTCCAAGTTAAACTAATCAAGTGAACTAAATCACACGTGAACAGGTATTTAAAGCTCAATTAGTTCTGTTTCAAAAAACTTCATAGCCCCTGATTTTAAAGACTTTGACCTAACTTCATTCAGGTTGATAGATTTCATGTGGCACAAAAGTCCTACTCAAGAGGTTATATCTAGACTTATTTATTTCTTAAATGTGAGTCATTTTCATTGCTGTGTTTTTTAACAATAAAAATCAATTTACTAAGAATAAATGTTACAGAAAAGTAAGCCTGGTTTGCTCTGTAAATAATTTTTTTTTCTGTAATGAAATGTTCTCCATAAAGTGCAGGTCTCTTTTTTCTGTACTCTTTCATTCTCCTTTTATCATTGAACCTTGTAAGCATATCATGAAAGAGAGAGGATACAATTCCCAGATTTATCAAGGATTTCATTTCATTTTAATTAATGCCAATTTCTACCTGTTTCCATTGGAGGCAAGGCTATTAACTCTTACTAGTTGGACTTAATGGGTTTTAAAGCATCTCTAATTGGATGCACATCAGTGAAACACAGCTAACTTACAAGAATATTGAAAGCAACATATGCCACACATGCCATGGTTAAATTATTCTTTTGGAATCAAAAGACTGTTAAGAAGAGCCCTGGTGGATCAAATGCAGAAGCCCTGCAGTCCAGCATTCTGCTCTCACAGTTGACAGCCACATTGCGAGCACAAAAAATATTTATTATTTCCCAGCCATGAATCTTGGGAAAAAAGATATTTCTACTACTAGAGGTAAATTCTGGCCATCATGGCAAACTGAATAGTTTGAATCTGAAATTTACCAAGTTGGGGCCTAATCTACTGGGTAGCAAAGGGAAATCCTGAACTCATATCTGCAGAGGTTTCAATGCACAGTGTTTGAAACATGCATAGTTCTATGTTGTTGCTGGAATAATATTTTTAATTGTAGTTTAGAAGGAAATTAAAATAAATATTCACAGTATTAACTTTCTAGTATTAACTTTCAAATGCTTAATGTTTCACTTTTCACTGCACTTTTTGGTTTTGTTTTAATGATGTTTTTTTTAGAATTGGGTAGCATGTACCATTTCTAAATTTTCAAAAAATGAATTGTTTTCTTTTAGTGGTATAATTTAAGCTGATTTAAAAATCTTAAATAAAAGTAGGTTAAAAGAATAATCTTTTCAATACTAGATTAAAAAAAATGAATGAATGAATGAAGCCTAAAGCATATATGAATAATATCACTCAAATTCCTTCCTTCATGAGAGATTGTAATAAACTGGCATATAAAACTTAAAAACTACTCCATCTTTATCTTCAGCCACAGATAGTTCTTCCATTTCTTCCTGGTTTGTGGTTTACTTTTCAGTGTTGAGACTCAGTTCATTTCTTCATCTGGTTGAAGATAATATTGCATCCACCAACAATTAAAGTCTGGAAGCTACATTCAGGATACTTCTCAGAGATGTTCAGAAAACAACTGAAAGTTTGGAAGCACGGATGGAATATGGATCTTAATAGGTACACATATAAAACATGGATCTTTATTTTGAGCTAGAAAGAATTTCATGCCATCCTAGAGAAAACCTTGATAACATTTCTAATACTTTCAGTTAAGATGCATTCCTCTCGTGCCAAGTGTCCATTAGACAGTAAATGGGAGTGGTTTTTAGAGTGATAAGCAACAGGATAGAGAGGAACTTTCCAGGGAATTCTGCTTCTGTATTTTATAAAGAATATTTGCTGTGTTAAATTACTTTTACCTTTTTTAATAGAGAATAGAACTTCTGGAATGATAAATATATTTCATAGGGGAAACAGAATAAGAACATTCATATCCACATTCCACTCACGTTTCAAGCAACTGAAATTGTAGATATCTAGTTTGATGACATAAGTATTGTCCTCAATAAAAATATGTAATTGGTAGGTGAAAGAAAAAGTAACTTCAATTAGATTTATTTATTGGTTTGATTTCTACAGTCATCCATTGCAACAAGTTAGTCTGTGTCGGCCATGTAAGAGCAGGAGTTAAATGTTATGTTAGGCACATAATTTTATAATCTAAGGTACAAATAAGAACAGGAAAATATGCAGAGTATGGCTGTCGAAATTGTTTCCAATCTCTTTATTAGCAGTGGCCAAAGGAAGGATATGTACTGTGTTTTGTAATATATTGCACCCTGAATATGTCTGTTTGCCTGTAATGTATTGCCTTTGTATGACAGCCATACTCTGCATATTTTCCTGTTCTTATTTGTGTATCAGCCTATGTTGTGTTTGTATGCGTTTCTGTTTTGTTCACATGCTGCATCTCCCTCTGTTTATCTGCATGTGCACATTTTCTCACCAAGATCTAATTAGGATAGGTCTGTTTCCTCATGTACTGTGAAGGTCTTTGAATGTTTTCTCTGCTATTGCTACATATTGTTTCTTCATGGCTTTTATATATGTGTGTGTGTGTGTGCACTGGAAAGCACAGGAGAGAATGCACATGGAAACTTTACAAAGCATGGCTTCTGGAATTAATCTTTCTAATCTCTTAAAAGCATATCTGTCCTCAGTCACAGGATGAGGAGCAGGGGAGGCTTAAGAATGGAGCAGGTCAGCCGCATTCTCAGCCTCTGCTCCAGGGTCTCTCCCATAGAGACACATTGAAGGGCTTTTTTCTGGATTTTTTTTCCTCTTCAGCCCCTAGCTGAATAGGGTCTATTTCAAATAGCCTCCACTGCCATATCAGATATGACTTTATTCTGTTTTTGGAAAATATTCTGTGATGAGCAGATAGAGCAATTGATAGAATGGCAGACTTCTGAGTGACTTTACCTAACGGTTGAGTTGGATAAAATAGTAAATGTCTGATTTGGAAGTAAGATAAAGTATAGGGAGAAAAGGTCCTGTTTTATATCAGGCAGATGAAAAAAGGCAACATTCTGCTTCTTCACAGAGAAGTTGATGAAATGAAAGATTATAAGGGATATTTCTCAAGATCCAGACATGTCTGTGATATTTCTTCTAGTCTGTCTGGACTCTGGAACAGGAATAATCTCCTTGGCGTATGTAAGGATGGTGCCAGAGGAAAGTCAATGATTTGGGTAGGTACTGGAAATCGTTGCACAAATCCTTGGTTATATATTCATACTGTACTTGTTTGAAAGATTTGCACATCTGAATCCTAATGAGATTCATGGAAAATCTGAGTCACTGAATAAGAAGATTCTTAGAAAAATGATTGTAGGATCACATCCGAAAATTGTAGCACTTCAAACCTAATCATAAAAAAAATTGGAAGTATCAGTAGGCCTTTCTTGTCAAAAGTATACAGAAAATTGCAATCTAGGAAATAGTCTAGCTCCCAGGAAAACGCAGTTTGCCAGTTTCTTGATCTAAGAATTGAAATAACATAAATGATTGCAATTTTAATTTACACATTATTTTTGTACTGTATCTTGAAGTGGAAAACTGAACAAGATAGGGACAGAAATTATCTCCTTGCTGTAGTACAGCATGTTACTTTCAAATAGTCTTGCAAATAGGCCAAAGTAGGTTTTGTATCATTTTCAGGAAAAGTAAATTGGACCAACATCAGATGTTACTTGACCATACCTTGCCATTAATTGTGGAAAATGGCTGTACTTGTCCTTGTAAAAGCAAAATAAGTACTCTTCCTTTTATATTAATATGCCTTATTAAATATACAACCAGAGAATAGTCCTTCCTATTTTGCATTCCTCCTGATACAAATAGATTTGTCTAGACTAATGAAAACTGATGGGCTGGGGAAAAAAATGGAGATGATGACAGAAGCCCCATTGAAATGAGGGGGGGAATAAAATGCTTGAGAAATATAATCTGCAACATATATTACTAAACATTTATAAAACTATCACTGGACATGTTTATACAGAAACCTTGTTGAAAATGAGAAAAGGACAACCTGCAGATGAACACTAATGAATAGCATATGCCTTGATGGACCACTGTGAGAACATCGCTTACAATAGTAACTTGTAGGTTTGTGCAATATTCTGGATGTGATTCAGGGATGAAACCCAACAGGTACTGACAGATTCTGGAGAACCGGTAGCGGAAATTTTGAGTAGTTCTGAAAACCGGTAGCAGAAATCTTGAGTAGTTCAGAGAACCAGCAAATACCACCTCTGGTTGGCCCCAGAGTGGGGTGGGAATGGAGATTTTGCAGTATCCTTCCCTCCGGAGTAGGGAGAGAATTGAGATTTTGCAATATCCTACCCTCAGGAGTAGGGAGGGAATGGAGACTTTGCAGTATCCTTCCTTCAAGAGTGAAGAGGGAATGGAAATTTTGCATTATCCTTACCTCAGGAATAGGGAGGGAATGGACATTTTGCAATATCCTTCCCCCAGGAGTGAGGGGGGAATGGAGATTTTACAGTATCCTTCCCTCAGGAGTAGGGAGGGAATGGAGATTTTGCAGTATCCTTCCCTCAGGAGTGGGGAGGGAATGGAGATTTTGCAGTATCCTTCCCTCGGGAGTGAGGGGGGAATGGAGATTTTACAGTATCCTTCCCCCAGGAGTGGGAACGGAATGGAGATTTTGCAATATCCTTCCCCAAGGAGTGAGGGGGGGAATGGAGATTTTACAGTATCCTTCCCTCAGGAGTGGGGAGGAAATGGAGAATTTGCAATATCCTTCCCTCAGGAATGGGGAGGGAATGGAGATTTTACAGTATCCTTCCCCTGCCATGCCCACCAAGCTATGCCCACCAAGTCACACCAAGTCCACCAAGCCAAACCCGCAGAAATGGAATTTGGATTTCACCACTGATGTGATTTCAGAAAGATGCTTCATTGTACATGGAAATACAAAGAAAGCAACTCTTTAAAGCAACCGTGTCTCTTTCCTAATACTTCGTAGCAGCTATATTGATCCAAGGAAAAGATAAGGCTATTTAGAACAGTTGCAGACCAGTTTTACATTTGCACTTCTGCCTGCTCTGGGGCACCTTTTCTAAATTAATTCCAAAAAGCTGCATTTCTTTCTGAACCTTGGGTTTCCCTTGTCATTGGAAATTAAGACCATTTGGAAGCTTACTGTGTACCTAAAAAGTATTATACTTTCATTGTAAATCTAGATGGTGAAGGTTGTTCACTGCAGGAACAATTATGAAAGGAAAGCAATAATTAACTATAGCCAAAATGACATAATTGCATGCTCATTTTTTTTCACCTGGAAGCTATGATGTTGCTGCCTATTATTTTGATAATTACTTCACACATTCTCAGCGGGTCTTTTCCTCTTTTGCTAACTGAGCAATATCACAAACTTTTTCTGAAACTCAATTATTTTTAAAAGGGTTGGTATCTGATCTACCGTATGTCAATTGTTAACAATCAAAAATTTAGAAATCAACAGGCAAAGAAAATCTTACAAAGATGAACACCATTCATAATCTATGTCACCATTAAAGAACACGACCTGATCACAGATTTCTCAGCATCTCATTTTCCCTCAGCTCAGTCCTGTAATAATGTAAAAGTGATACAACCATGAATTCCTCTTTGAAAAATATTTTTGAAGATTTATTTTTTCCACATAAAAAAGGTTTTAAAGTACAACAAAGCTAAATAAAATATCCAGGTGAGTTTATTCCAATAATTAATACCCATTTCTCAACAGTAGTCCTAACAAGTTATTTTCATTTTTTAGTAGACAGGATCACAATATTCTCTAAGGATCTAAAAACTTATATACAAATATGGAATTTGGATAGCTTGTTATGTCTTTTGCAGTTTCTTCTTCAGGCTCCTCATCTGCAAATTGTAGTTATAACCTTGCCCAGCTATCATCCTCTGACCATAATCACATCCAAGCTAGCTTATAAGAGTAAACTTATAAATTGCATTTGTATCTCATTGTATATTAATTCCATTGTATATGGAATTTGGAGGTGACAACTGGTACAGAATGAAGGGCTTCTATATTTGAACATCAGATTATCTGTATGCCAGTGGCTTCTAGTCTATTTCTAGGTTCATAAATTAAAACTTTTAGAATTTTTAAAGTTCTACTTTGCTAAAGATCAAAGTACAGGTAGTCTCCGATTTACAACAGTTCATTTAGTGACCATTCAAAGTTACAACAGCATTAAAAAAAAGTGACTTATGACCATTTTTCACACTTACAACCATTGTAGCATCCCTGAGGTCATGTTGATCAACATTTGGATATTTGGCAATGTCCTGGAGTCATGTGATCAACTTTTATGACCTTCCGATAAGCAAAGTCAATGGGGAAGTCAGATTCACTTAAAAACTGTGCCGCTAACTTAACAACAGCAGTGATTCACTAAACAGCTGGGGAAATTTTCAATTAACAAATGTCTCACTTAACAACAGAAATTTTGGGTTCAATTGTGGTCAAGGATTACCTAAATCAAATTGAAATACTTTCCTGAAAGTATTTCACAATTAAAATATGAGCACATTTTCTTCCCTGTGTCTCCATGGTTAGTATTCCTGGAGGCGGACTCTTCTCACTGAGGTCACACTGCTGTCACACAATCTATGGAGCTCTTTACATAGATGTTTGTTTGGTATTTTTAGTAATAAGAAACGTCCTTCCAGTTATTTTAGACATTTCAATGGTATTTATGTTTTATGGCATTTGCCTCCCTATGTCTTTCCCAACCAGAATGATTGCAGCCAATGTCTTAATTGCAGCTTGCAGCCATTCCTGTTTAAATCTGCTGCTTTATTTTACTGTTGACTTTCATTATTGTATTTTTGTTAGCTGCTTTGAAGCATAAAGAAGTGAAATGCAAACGAGCAGATGTCAATACCAGTCACGTCAATTGCCTAAATTTTGAAGAGTAATGTAGAACAGGCTTTGAATTTTACCAGGTAAAAATATACATTAAGTTAAATGTCAGCATTGGATAATACTCCAATAGATTGATTTCTTTATTCTAGAATGGAGAGATCGATTATAATCTGTAGCTTTGATAAATGGACTGTGGACCCATTTCTAAACTTCTAACAGGCTGATATACTGTAGGGGGGAAAAGTGCACCATTCCTTGAAAGAACGTTTACAAATAAAAACAAAAATGTAAAAATAATTTCATTTCTGGGAAGTACTTTTTAATTTTCTGAAAGAATCTACAAATGGGCTTCTGTAATGATTAGACACTTCCAATACTATAGGCATATTACTTCAAGCAGCTTAATTAGGTAAGGATTTTTTTACAACTAATACATAAAAGATTGCCTTGAAGCTTTCATTACATTCATGTCTTACTTTATATTTAATGAGACATTTTCATGTATTTTCAATGAAACTCTTTCTCATTATCTTTAAGTGCACAATGGGTTAAGCAAAGTAATTATGTACAATTTCCTTCCCTTTCCTTTGTTTATAGTAATAATTCCGGAGGGAGAAATATCTTGCTAAATGGCTCCAAAGTGTCTAAACATCTCAGATGAAGCTGAAATCCAGGCATAATAAGCTAAACTGCAAAATGTGAATGAAATGGACTGTGAGTAGTTTTCATTCTTTGCACTTCAAATGGACAATGCTGCCTCCAGGAGTGCTAAACTAATCTTCTATATTGAGGCCCAGGGAAGAAAACCTTCTAATATTTTAATTGTGAAAGGAACCTTCAGGAACCTTCCATCTTTCCCCGAACGGATCAAATAGCAGGATTTTCCTACTTGTGGCTCTACAGTTTAGAAATTCTATTCTCAGGCTTACTCGCATATATTTTCTCCAAAAAGGAAAAAAAAAATTACTCAGAGCAGAACATAATTTTTATTCTGAGATTATGTTATTTTTTGGGATAGGTTTTTATGAACTGTTATTAAAGTGGAGCAAAGCAAAGATAGATGACCTTATCTTCATAGGAAGTGGACTATAGAAACTGAAAGTTCATTTTCCATGAGGACCAAACCAAAGAAAAGAAGAAGAAATTCCCTTCAGAATTCATGCAATCATTTTGAGAACACGATACTTTGTTTTAGATTGTTGTACAATTTTAGTTTTCAATAACCAAGACTGACTGTTGTAACTTTGCAATGAATTAATTTTATTACCCTCCTTTTAATCTTATATGTAAGCTATTTATTATTATTTAATTATACAAGCTTCCTATTTCAACAAGCTTTTTGTACTTATCTAAGATTTTTTAAATCAAGGAATAAATGATTAAATTCCAACTAACAGCATTTGAATTTAACGTAAACTAGAGATATTTTCACCATCCCAGAAATAACAAATATGACTCAAGCCTCCAAAGCATATAAAAATTACTCAATTCTGAATGAATAACATGTTATCTCATTGTATGGATCTCTTTTATTTCTATTGATATTTTTCAGTTTTCAGGCACTGATTCATTTTTTGAATATTACTAAATACTCTTTACCAAGTTCATTTTTGAGGTGTAGGATATATACCACCTGCTATAGTAGTTCTGAAATGAAAAGTAGAAATTGCAAAAGGTTTTGCAACCTTTAGTAGATGCTCATTATTTTGTGTCACTGAACGTGATAAAGAAAAGGAATAGCTGTTTTAAAGAAAGAATAGGTTGGTATTCTTCAATCACATAAAAACATATTTTATTCAAATGACAAAAATGGGGAATTTGGCATGGATAAGATTATACTAATAAAATAATAGAGCACCCTAGTGGCCTTCACAATTTTTTAGCTACAGCTTCTGGAATCTCTTGCTAGACTGAATATTTTTTTAATATTCTGTTTGAATCTGATAGAAACTGATCAAAATAATTCACATAATCAAGTTTGCCTATTCCTGGTGCAGCTATCAGTTTTGGTTACTATCCATTTCTCATATTTCTTATCTTTCTTTCTCTTTTTCATTTTCTGCTGCAGTTTGAATTTGTTAAAGTACAGATGAATACTCATATGTACTTGTATTTTTCAGTAAACATACAGTACATTTTTGTATATATCTTTTCGCTCATACAAGCATTTTTGCAAGCAATTTTATGTATTAAAAAGCATTACTGTTTATATATTTTGCTGCACATTTTCTCAAAATCTAAAGTGGTGATACATATTATTTAGAAGGGGAATTACATTACAGCATTCTAGAAGTATGACACTTGAAATTGTTTAATTTTGCACATGAGATTGAAAGTCCACAATTCATATTCATATTCAAATATGAATAGAACACACATATCCGGATGGAGGAAGGAGGGAGGGAGGGTAAGAACAAGTTAATAAGCTTTTTAGTGCTTTTCATCTCCATCTTCCAAAGTACAAAAATGTAGTGTTATTTCAAAGATAACTGAACTACCCATGTATTGCTTTTTAATCCTTTCGATGAGGTAGATTAAGTAGATCTGCATTTTTCTAAATGCATAGTTCAGGGGGTTTGTAGGATACAGAGAATGCAAAGAAAAAAAGCAATTACTTGAAACTTAACTAGAATCTATAATCAAGTACTTATTTGACTATAAAATCCAAATAATATAGAATTTATACTTCAATATAGTGTATAATGAAAAACAGATTTCCTGTGAGAGAAGCATCCTTAATCACTATTTAAATCTTAAAAATTAAATCACATCCACATATAATGGTTACCTGGTTCCAAATAAAATGTCTTTCTAACCTTTTTTTTTAAAAGTAGTTTCTTCATTTTGAATGTATGTATTGAAGTCTAATTTTAATCCTCTGAATGGCTTATGTTTTCTGGGGATATTCTATAAATACTTTAAAATACTGAAATTTCAAAAACATAATATAATAAGGATAAGATTATATAAACAATCTCAATAAAGAGTAAAACAAGGAAGATAATTTTTAAGCAAGAATTTTATCTTCATATGATGCCAATTAGCCTTAATTTGTATTTCCATCTGTAATGTAATTTTTCATCAAGCTTTATAGGTTGAATTTGTTCCATGTAAGGTTAACATGCAATTTAGTTGGATATTCCTACTCTAAATAATTCCAGGAACTGTACAGATATTTGCCTTTCTAACATGTGGAAGGACCTAACATCTTCAGCTCTAATATGGTAGGAGGGCCAAAAAGCAGATCCTTCTTTTGTCTATGTGAAATCCAAAGAGAATAAATTGTACATACTGAAATATACTACTTTAAAGAGCAATATTATACATGCCTATTTAGAAAGTTATTTCAAATGAATGTATGTCACTGTCCTATAAGAAATTAAAAGTTTAAAGAGTTGGATAGGACCTCACAGAGTATCTAGTCCAACAATTTCTCCAGTGCGGGATGTGCTAAAGCAGTTTGGACAAATGGCTATGTGGCCTGTGTTTGAAGACCTCCACTAAAACCTATCACTTTACAAAGTAACTTGTTTCATTGGTTTGCACCAGTTACCATCAGGAAATTCCTTCTAATATCTAACCTGAATCTAGTCCTATAGCTTCACCTCATTGTTTTTGATCCTGTTCCCTGAAGAAGCTAGATAACAAGTCTACTCTTTCTTCAACATGACAATCATTTAGATATACTGTACAAGGGCTGCTGTCTACCTCCGCTGAGCCTTGTCTTCTGCAGGCTAAACATATATATATTATATTTTATATAATAATTCCTCACAGCACATGGTGTCTAGTTGCCTCACCATCTTGATAGCCCTTCTTTGAGCTCACTCCAGTTTTGCACACTCTTTAGATTATGATGACTAGAAAAGGATGCAGATCAGATGTGATGGAATATGCTAGGCTGGATTCTCATTAGGGTTCCATAGTAATAAGAGACAGCTCAGTCCAGATATTTTGTCTAAGAAAAAGAGGGAGAAGACAGCCCCTCCCTAGTAGTTTTTAAAGTATATGATTGATTTAGACAATAGAGTGTTTTGGTCTGCCATAACTGTGGAACAATAAAGAACTCTACTTGGAAGAATCACCATATCTCTTTCTTCATTTTGGGGCCTGACACAGTAAAGCAATTCTATCACAAATTCCATGCCATGCTACATCCAAGTAACATCCCCAACTAAATAAGACTCCGAAGCAAGAAGTTTCTCAAAGTTCCATTTTATTAGAGATGTCATATTGGCACATCTGAGAAAATCCAAATCAGAAAAATCTCCCAGCTTTTCCCCACCCAAAGGAAAGTCCAGGTTCCTTTTCTTGTACCCACATGTCAATCACATGGTCCAATCAATCCACTGTCCCAACTGGAGATGCCCCTCCAGTCATACCTCTCCAGGTGCAGGCTGAATATCCTTGATTCCCAGAGAAAAGAATGTTATTATGTCTATATATCTCTACCAACTTCCTACAACCCCCTCCCACTTTCCTACAATACTAAATGCTGCAGTCCTGAAGATTCAAAGAAAAAAATGGCGTTTAGGGCTGACAGCTAGTTGTACTTCTCCAATGTCTTTGCCTTTCCTCTTTTCTTCCCAGATTCAGGACTTGACATTTCTATTACTTAAATTTTATTTTTGTCCTCTGCTCAAGCATTTCTATAGTTTAAAAAAAATATTTTTATATCTTCTAAGCAATTAATTATTGCTCCTACTTTAGCATCATTTACTCATTTGATATTTATCCTCTCACTCTCTTCATCTGGGTCATTAGTAAAAATATTGAAGAGCACAGGGCCCAGAATAGAACCGCCTGACATACCACTCAATACAACTCTTGAAGCTGATGTAGACTCAAATACAAGTAACCTTTGTGTAGGGTCATTCAGCCAATTATAACTCCATCTGATAGTTGTATCTCCTAGGCCATATTTTACTATTTTATTAATGAGGATATCATGACAGATTTCATTGAGTTTCTTTCTGAGGTCAATGTGTGCTATGTCCATGGCATTCTTCCAATCTATTACACTAGTAACTGTCCAAAAAGGACATAAGGTTAGTTTGCCATGACTTGTTTGTAACAAACACATGCTGGCTCTTGTTAACTGCAGTTATTACATTTGCTTTTTCCCTAAATTTTACAAAGTGCTTGTTAGTAAAAGAAAAAAAATGACATGAATATAAACATAGAAATGAAGGTCCAAGAGCTATAACAATACTGGATTCAGTGACAAACAATGAAAGGCTGCAAAAAATAATAATAAAAAAAATACAACATGACTAATGTTCTGCATTCTTAAAAATTCAGGGAGACAACTCCCATTAGAATAGAATAGAATAGAATGGAATGGAACGGAACGGAATGGAACGGAACGGAACAGAACAGAACAGAACAGAACAGAACAGAACAGAACAGAACAGAACAGAATTCTTTATTGGCCAAGTATGATTGGACACACCAGGAATTTGTCTTTGGTGCATGTGCTCTCAGTTTACATAAAAATACAAGATACATTTGTCAAGAATGATAAGGTACAACACATAATGATAGTCATAGGATACAAATAAACAATCAGGAAACAATATCAATAAGAAGTCATAGGATACAAGCAACAAGTTACAGTCCTGCAGTCGTA
>JANHFT010006751.1:102039-113438 GCA_032467955.1 Pseudoxenodon macrops | reverse complement strand
CTCTCTCTCTCTCTCTCTCTCTCTCTCTCTCTCTCTCTCTCTCTCTCTCTCTCTCTCTCTCTCTCTCATGTGTGTGTGTAAGTTTGAAAGCATGCAAATGTGAGTAGATAAATAGATCCCACTTTGGTGGGAAGGTAACAGGTTCAATGCACTTTGGTAAATAGTCATACTGACAACATGACCCTGGAAGCATCTTCAGACACTTCAGCTAAGAAATGGTGACTTCTTAGATACTTCGGCTAAGAAATGGAAATGAGCACCACCCATTAGGGTTGGACATAATGGAAAGGGAAAACCTTTACCTATGTATATAGATTTGTGCACTTGGTTTTTTAAATTTTATTTATAGTAATTATCTAGGCACAAATTCCAGTCAGAAAATAATCTTTCTTCTAAAAATGTTCTTTTGTGGTTTCTAGTGTCAGAGCAACAGGTCTTTTATTCATTCAAGAACAAATATTTCCTTTTAAGATAATATAACAGAGAAATTTCCAAGTCCTAATTGTAATGAACTAGCATAGGTACACTTGAAAATAATTATAAAATAGATGTTTATAGACCATAAATACCCAATGCACATTTTATAATATAGCATGATGGAATTTAATCTATATTTACTTATTATTATTCATTATAATAGCCATTGTAACATCCATGTAAGATATTGGGCCCCTCTATAATTGACTGCATCAATAATGATATCTGGATTAAACCAAACATGAGAGATTTTATCTGCATAAATAAATAATTCTCAACAAGCCTCTGAAGGTTCTTTAATCAATTGCTGGACACAGGAGGCAAAGCAACATTCTCATTACCTGAAAATATTTAATAGATCATGTTATTGCAAGCATAATACTTGCCAGAAAAATCATAAGCTTTCTTCATAACATTAGCAGTAAACCCCTTTGGAGGTTTATCAGGTTTAAGTCAAATTTTCCTTCACCTACACTCTAGCCATCTACATGGCTGCTTCAGTTTCCACAGTTAAGCTGCAAAGATCAAGGAATATCTTTGATGCAAACTAGAGAAAGCATTTAAGAACTGTTTGGTTGACTATAGTAGCAAGTACTATATTCCAATACTAATTAGGAGATCAGATAAATGATTGACTGGACCAATCACCAACCATTCTCTTGGAATCCAATTGGTAGTAGTAGGCCCTCTGGCCCTAAACAGGTGAGCGGTAGACATACTAATAGGGAGAGCCTAGGCCTCTCCAACTGTCACTAAGTGGAACAAAATTACAAATTGAATATGCAGTTTGCTCCTATGTTGGATTTATGACCAATAGGATAATTTCTGGTTGCTGTGACTATTATGAACCTAAGAATCTCTTCAAAGAAATTACTTTCAAAGTGGATGAACGTTTGAAGCGCCATTGGCTTGAAAGAACCCTGTTAACCAACCATGACAATGGCTTCACCTGCTGAGCAAAGATTCTGCCAGAAAGCAGGATGGGCAATTCATTAAAAGAAATCTTAATTCATCTTTGTCCCAATTTTGGGATTCTTTTTATCCATCTCTTTTATCAAAATTTGGTATAGTGCCTTATCCCTAATTGGCTTCAATATCTAAACCAATGTTTCTCAATCTTGGTAACTTGAAGAAGTATGGATTCATGCTGGCTGGGAAATTATGAAAGTTGAAGTTGAAAGTTGAACATCTTCAGGTTTCCAAGACTGACAAACACCAATGTAACCCTCTTATAGAAAGCCACATTAAGAAAAAATATTTTACCAGTGAACAATTTTTACTACTGAACATTATTAATGAGTAAACACAGTTTCTTTTATTAGTGAACAGTGAACAATTTTACTATCACAATAACATTTAAATAGCTATTCAGGTACATAATGTAGATGATTAAATAACTCAAGTATAAAAATAACTTTGAGCCAGGCTGTTAAAGAAAAGCTTGCATGAGCTGTAGAACTGACACACAGAGAGACATGCCAGGTTTTGGATAATAGTATTGCCTCGAATTCGTCCACTGACTTACCTTGTGCTAGCAAACTTCTCACTCCACTACAAGCCCAGTTTCTTCTATTCCAGTTTTCTTTGAAAAGAGGAATCCCAATTCACCCTCATGCGGTAGGAAAAAATAATCTGCTTTCTTCTAGTTCTGTTTATTTTTGAGAGCAAGGCCAAAAATACCTTTTTGCATGGCGAATCTAAAGTTTAAGTCTGGAATACATCCCAGTAAACATACTTGGTCTCACAGACAAATGTAAAATTCCACTGCTGGCATTTTCTTTTTCCATCCCTTTCCAACAGGTTTTCAGTTGGTGTAAATAAAATACATTCACATCCTTATTTAATATTTTTACTTAGCATGGAAATATGTCAGAGCAGGTGCCATATATACATTCCAATGTAAACAGCTTCAGATTCTGTTTTTTTTAAAATAAAAATATTTTTCAGATATAACTATTACATGCACTTAACACATTTTCTACTTTTATTATGTGTGAGAGTCATCAGATCAGCTAATGATGCATGTCGTCTAACACTAAGCATATGGAGAAAACATAATATATATTCAAGTTTGACAAAATTGTGTCATTATATAAACTGTGAACCAAGGTTACTTTTAAACAGCTGTGTCAGGAAAATTAATACTCCCCCATCACAATTCCTGACCTATAAACATTCTCCCTCTTCCTCTCTCCCTCTCTCTCTTGTTGTCTCAAATAGAGGGAGAGAAAGAGAGAGAGAGAGAAAAAAACCTTGCTTCAAATCTTTTGAACAGATCAACTTTTCCAGATGTTCTTCCTTGTTTCACAATAGTTACCATATCACAGTGCCTCTTCTGTTCTCACTGTGCGTTCAAAATATTTCTGCTTAGATGCCAAACATTTTCTGGAATGGGATATTAAAAATGGAGTAGAGCAGTAATGGTAAACCTTTTTGGCATCAAGTGCCAAAAAGGGAGCACGCGCACTACGCTCGTCTGGGACACAACCCAGAAGAGGAGCTGCCCAGGGGGCATGTGCGCTCTAGAAAATCCACTTCTGATTTCCGGTGGGTGCATGAGCACCAGTCAGCTACAGTTCCGATTACTGGCGCTAATGCGAGTGTGACGATCAAATGGCCTGCGTTCATGCTCACCCTTTTGAATGAATTTTTGTTCAAATATGGGGTTCGCCCCTTCAGTGATTGGAATCAGATGTAGTTAGAGGTTAATTGATATTGCTTCTTATTAACACTGTTTCCACAATGCAACATTTGAATGCTGCTATATTTCAGATTCATTAAATGGGAGAACATTGAGAGTGGGAAGTGACTGCCATGTTTTCCTTTGGAGTTTCATATCACTACATGATATAATATTGGTGAAAAATGGCATGCTATACTAAGTATCCATGTTAGTTCAAGTATTTGTTGTGCTATCTATAAGAAGCTGCTTCATTATTTAAAACATCAAAGTTTACACTTCTCATCTGACGCTGGAAATGTAAAGTTTAAGCTATATGAATTGAAAAGTTATAGTATGATACATCTTATGTAATAAATACAGGGGAAAATCATGCAAGTTATAATGTTGTAGTGTTAACAGTTGTAGTGTTAATGGAGAAAAATTAAGAATCTGAAAATAAAATAGAAAATAGTAGAATGGAGGAAAAAGAATCCATAATATTTTAATGAATGGATATCAATTATTTCTAATAATATTTTAACAGCACTACAGCTATTTATGCATTGTGTAGTTTTAAGTATTTTCATTTGGGGAATTACTGACAAATTAATTGCAGTACAAATATATTTTAACTGCTCAAAAGAGAAAAGAGAATCTACTTCATTTAAGATCATGTGACTATGTTTTAATGAATTAAAAACCTTCTTAATGCTATTAGTCATTTAGTATGCGTTGAAGAACTTACAATTTAAAAAGCATAAACTTGATGGTTTGACACAAATATCTTTATCATAGACTTGAAGGAGTAGTGAATATTCATGACTCAAGAATAATCAGACTGATTCATCCTAAAATATGAACACTTGATAAAGACCTCTTAAGAGACTCCATTTTACTTTTATTCCTACTTCCCATAATATCTAGATCAGGGGTGTCAAACTCACATCGTCATGGTGGCATCACGTGACGTATCGGGACTTTCCCTACCCTCACTAAACCGGGCATGGGCGTGGCCAGCATGTGACATATTTGGCCTGTGGGCCAGGAGTTTGACAGCCCTGATCTAGATAGTATAGATGCTTACAGTAGCCTAACTTACAGTGAAGTTCTCTGCCTTCAAACACACAAACACATACACACAAAGAGACACAGACACACAAAGTTATTTTAGGGAGATTATTTGGACATTATTTTTGGGACATTGTACAGTAGAAGTATGTAATCTCATCTACATTTTTCAGTGCCTACAAAATAAAACATAGGAACTTTTAACATACAACTCTGTATACTGCAGATTTATTTATTTTTTCTTCCATCATATCCGATTCTTAGAGACTACCTGGACAAGTGCCTGCAGTTTCTTGGCAAGGTTTCTCATAATTTATACCAGTCATAAATCATTTCAGAGGTTACAGAGCAGCATATTATTTTGTGGTTGGTAAGTATGTGTCAGGGGTTTGAATATTTTTAAGATGGCAAAACAACAGGCAAGGTACACAGATTAACTGGCAGGGCAATCACTTTTATTACAAACATATTATTTATAAATGAAGCTGATTCAGTATTGCATGAATTATTACAGGGAATTTATTTTACAAAACCCTCCCAGCTTCCTAAATTGCTCTGCCATTTCTTAAATGTTTGTTTTCCTTCTTATGTTTGTTGCCCTCCTCTATTAACTTGCTTTTCAATTATTCCTTTACAGATGTAATATAGATGTGCCAGTTGTTCTTCTGCTGTCTTCTGTGCTGTCCTTTCTTCTATCCCTTCAGAATCTTTGGTCACTGGGTTTCTGAACAGCTGCAAGCCTTTTCCAGGAAGTCTTTGAAACCTTCCTTCATCCTTTGAAAACTTCTGTCTTCCATCGCACAGATGGAATCTATCATTTCCTCTGACAAGGAACACTTTCACACTCTCCCAAAAAATCTCAGCTTTCACTTATCCAAACAGCAGGTGAAAAACCTCCTAATGGCACCATGTCATTTAAACCTTCTCACTTCTGCTTCTCACCTTCTAGAAAAATAAAAAGTCTGAATGCAATTTAAGGGCTACATGATAGGGATGACTACTCCAGATTGATGATCTTGAGGCATCCTGTCACTATATGCTGAAGCCTAAATTGTATTTGGATACAAGAAAATCCTATTTGGAAAGTATTTACTGAATGCTTGGCAGTGTAAATATGGCAAGATTTACTACCCTAAGTTCAGACAGCAGTTTTTAGTTAATCCAGTTTTAACCGTTTTATGACCATAGCAATAAATGGATATGAAAAGGAGGACTGATTTCTCTTATATTCAACAACATGAAACAAACTATCTGATGCTTATGGATGATGTATCCAAGATTTTACCCTCTTGATAATTAAAGGGGGATAAACTCACATTTCATTACAAATAGAGCAGAAAAATCAAGAGATAGCCTTTTTTGGTTTTACCTGAGAGTACAAGGAAAATGCTATTCTACACAGCAACATCATATATGATTTTATTAGTTTGAAAGGAGCAACATTTCAGCCTAAGATTTCCAAACAAGATAAGTATTCCTGCTCAATTGAAGTTCCCAAGGGGGTGAAAAACCTGTATGAGAGCAGACAATTTCCATTACATTGTTCTAGTGCACACGTTGAATGGAGCATGTGACTGGCATTCAGAGCTCTATCTTGGCAGAGATCTATGGATTTCTGCCAGGATCTTCTCACAGCTACTCTCCATAGATGACTAACTAATCCCTTTGCATGAATCTTCTTCTAGTGAGAATGAGAATTATTAGGAGTGTGGTAAAAAGTTGTATTAATTGATTGCTGTCATAAGACCTACCACTGAGCTCTTATGGAACCACTGTTTCCTGCCCATTTATTTAATGTTTGATGTAAAGCAACACATAAACATGTCCTTCAAACACATGAGATGATAATGATTATGATGATTTTATTTGATTTATATCACTCTATTATTTGGTATAATTCAAGGCAGCATGCGTAATGCTCTTACCTCATATTTTTCCCACAACAACCCTGTGAAAGGGAGCAATAGAGAGAGTGACTGGCCAGTCAGCTTTCATGATAATCACCTGTCCTACTGCATTCAGAGACAAAGAGCAGTGAGACAAGGAATATGAAAAGTTTGAAAATATCTGTCTTCTTTGTAATAGTTTATTGCTACTTATAGCCTAATTTCTACAATTTAGTAATGTCAATACTGGCTGCACACTGATGGGCATTAGACAAATCCAGTATTAATTGTGTGACCAGAAGTTAAAGCCTGAAATAATTATTGTAATAATCTAACTGCCTTGACTCCATGTCTTTACCACTTTTTTTCTGGAAATCACAGCATTTGACTTGACTTACTAACTCTTTTCTTGCAGATAGAGCAGAGATGGGTTCCTACCGGTTCGGACCAGTTCTACTGAGTAGGTAGTAGGCCGCTGGTGACATCACAGAGCCGGTTCTGCTCTGTAGGCACCGCCATCTTTTTTTTTTTAATGGGAAAAAATTGTTTTTTGAATTTTTTTGGGGTGGTTTTTTTCTTCTGTGCATGCGCAGAAGCTGAGTTTATGGCACTGCGCATGCATCACCATCTTGTTTTTGTGTTCTTACATGGCACGGCCATGCGGCGCAGGAGCCAGCGAACTGGCGGAGAGGTAAGTTAGAACCCACCCCTGAGGTAGAGGATCTTTTCTACCCTATTCTTAAAGTACATTTAGACTATTTGAGTATCCCTTCTGACCTACTGTATGAACCTCATCCCAAGACAAAAATTCTATGGGCTCCATTTGTAGATTCAGCTTTTTACCATGACTACCTTCTGAAAATAGCTTTTCTTTAATGATAGATGTCAGCCATTGGACAATATTTCTCACTGTAGTAATGATTTTTCTACACACTACTGAAGGAAGCTAGGTCAAATTCATGTGAGAAAATTGTTACTTGTCCACCTTCATTGCTAATATCCTAAAGAATAAATTTTCCCAATTACATTAAGTTAAATATTAACAAGTTAGTCGAGTCCCAAAGGATTGGTACTTTTAAGTTAACTATGTTCTTTCAATTTTACTTAAGAGAAAATCTATTCCTATTTAAGCACTAATGCACAAGCTAATATCAAATATTACATACATTGCCACTTCACATTATTTATTATAGTCAAGTTATTTGTCTTTTTTTTTCAGAAGTTCTTCCAGCATCCAAATAAATAAAATGCTGCTGTTTGTATGATGATAAATCATACCATCTGGCTTTTCATACAGTATTAAATTAGCAGTTTTTTCATTCCGCATAGGGGCAGCTGTGCTTTTATTTTGTCAAATGTGATTTCAGTAAATGTGTCATAAGTGGAAGAAATTCATTCCACAAAATATCAGAGCAAATGTAATTACCCTTCACAATCTAATCTCCATTTTCCATTGTTTTTGGTACACCACCCTTCAGCTGTGAGCATGATGAAAATGAGCATTAAGCAACATAAGAGCCATGTGCAGAAAATGAAAATGTCTGGGAAAATAAATACATTTAAAAAATCCTTCCCTGCTACTGAAATGACACCAAGGTAAGTGCCAAGCAGGTTCCCAGGAAAAAATATTTCTTTGGGTGTGCATCAATGAATCAGTAGAGATAGTATAGAAAAGGGTTATAAAGGTTCATAAAACATGGTGAGGTAGAATAAGGTCTATATACTCTTTCAGCTTTCATTAGAAAGCAAGAAAGAGGGTATAGTAATAAGTGTTGCTACTTGGAGGCAGCAAGTGATGTCTTCTACATTGCATGTAGAAAAGGTGTGGGGCTTGAGTCCTAACACTGTGACGGTGCTTACATCACTTTGACACATAGATGTCACTGGGAGATACTGTTTATGAGATACAAGGGGTAGAAATCTTTATTTGGATACTCAAGTAATTTATAGTATGTTAGAAAGCAAGAAACGTTCTTGTAGAATGTAATACTATCCTATTCTTGCCTAAACCAAACATTTCAGCTGAAAATTAGGGCACCATCAGAATAGCTCAGAGATTTTTTAAATCTAATTTTTAAACTATATAGGGAAGAAATATCACAGATACAAATTCTGCTCAGAAAGTTGTGCATGAGTTCTACATACTGTATATACAATTTTTTTAACAACTCCAAATTTAAAATTAGACATGTTTTATGAAAGCCTGTGCTAGCTTTATAAAGGGGTCCACTACAAAAACTGTTCATAATGAAAAGATACTTTTCTCATTAAAATGTCAGTGAGAATTGTTTTTTAGTTAAGTTCTGCATTGTGTGAAGATGTCTCTCATTTCATCACATAGAGCCTAAAATTTCTGAAGATGTTTAATATATTTGAGTGCCGTTGCCCATTTACAAGTTGTTCATATTATTCATGAATAATATCTTATTGAAATGGATGTCCAAGAAAGTAATACTCAATAAATATATAAAAAGAGATAATCTTATTGAAGTGTATCGTATTACTTTCTGCATGTCTCCATGAGTGGCTTACAAACGCTGACAATTTGACAGACTCTCAACTTCTAAATCAAAATGATAACAACATACAAATCACATCATAGAACTCTCTTTATCCTCCCTCCCTCCCTCTTTCTCCCTCTCTCCCTCTCTCCCTCTCTCTCTCTCTCTCACACACACACACACTTGGCTGGATGCAGAGAATAAATGTAAGAATTTTAAAAAAAAGAATGGGGATTGTAGGATATGGTCACACTATCAGTTGTTGCAGTTGTTTATTTCAGCAGTATGCTGATAACTCAACCCAGATAAAGGTTTGCTTCATAAATAAATTTACAGGTGCAGAACATGTTTATTTAACCTATGCCATTAGTATATACAATGTTCATTTATTGCTTGAACATTGCTATCTGAAATAGGCAAGATTATTATTATTATTATTTATTTTATTCATTAAACATGAAACTCAGTCAACTGAACATTTAAAGATGTGTCATAAATACAATTGACTGGTGCTAATGGTTGATACAGGTTGCTGCTCTTTACAAACAGCTACGCGTAAATCCTTAGTGCAAACTGTACATGTGGAACTCTATTACATATAATAGAGAGTATTTATTTACTGTATTCATTAAACATGAAACTCAGTCAACTGAAAATTCAAAAATGCATCACAAATATCTTTGACTGGTGCTAATGGTTAATATGGGCTGCTGCCAGCGTCCTAGATATCAACCAAGTACCTTCTTAAAATATATGATGTTCCGAGTAGCACAGTTTTTTGCAGTTCCGCTGGTGTCATTGCAGGAAGCTGCAATTCCTTGATGTGTTTTGTAAAATTCTTCGACATGGTACCAAGTGCCCCGATGCAATGGATATCACAGTTACATGTTTCATCCATAGTCTTGTAGTTTTGATGGCCAGATTGCTGTTTTTGTTAATGAGGATAATTGTTCCAAATGCCTATTTATCTTTCAACCCTTGACACCTAGTGAGTTTCAGCTACTACCTTAACCTTAGTTACTTGTGAGGAAACTTCCTTAAAATAATTGAAAATTACCTCAAAACAAGATAAATATGACAGTACAACATCCATTGATAACCATTTGCTTGATAATTTCTTTTTTAAATTAACATTTATGACTCTTCCAGTTTTATCCAGGCAAGGAAAAATATAAAAAGGAAAGAACCAAATAGACCATTGATAAATGACCATCAACTAGGAATAAAGCTTAAAATACACAAAGAAATTAATCCATTTAAATTAACATCAAAGGAGATAGGGTAGGTGGCAGATGCTTGCCTTTTATATAATTTGTGCTGGGAAGAAAATTAAAATCCTAGCCATAACAATTAACTGAATGCTCTACTAAATCCAGTTGTCTGTACAGCTTTGCTATAAATGAATCCAATTTGCATCACATAGAAGTGTTGAGGATTCTTCTCTGTATTTTCCCATTCTTTCTAAATGATAAATTATGAGTGGCATTCCTTTCCTTTTCAAGGTAAGATATAACTTTGGGCAGTGAGAATTATTGTGTTGAAGATTTGTTTTACTCTTGTATCCTTATCACTTTATTCCCCACAAGACCTGTTGTGATGCCTCATTGAGGAAGGCCAGCGCTCCTGGGAAGGATGAAAAAAGAACACCAAGAAGGTATCTCACAAGTTTATACTGTATTCACAACAAGGCCAACTAAAGCATGAAGTCTATCCCAGTGAACAATGGGGCAAAGCAAGCAGGTACCTGCAGTATATTGGGCAGCATCAATTCAAGAAGGTGCCAGAGATGCATGATTACCTTGGTAGAAAATGGCATATTATGTGCAGGTGAAGGCAATAGCAAACCACTCCTGTATTTTAACAACATACCCAGAAAGCATAAAATGATTGATGATAAATTGCTAGATGAAGGGCCCTTACGTCAGATTTCATTCAACATGCTGCTGAGGAAGAACTGAATATCTTTTTTGTTTGTTCATTCATTTTTGATGTGTTTTATGATGTGGCTCATGTTGTGATGTTTATGATGTGACTAGATTAAAGCCTTTGGGATTTGTAGCTGCTGAGGTAGCTATATAGAAAAAGAAAACCCAAAGCTGCAAACCCAATTACAGTGGAAACATGGAATATAAAAAGCAGGATGTCCCTCTATGAGGGAGATAGGCCATTGTAAAATTTGATAAATAAAAAAATATATAAATCAAAGTGACAGATCTCAATACAGTGAAAAATGAAATGACACAACTACAGATTGACATCATAGGCATCAATAGATTGAGATGAACTGGAGTTAGACATTTTCCATTCAAAGAACACACAATTTGGTGTGTCTGGACCTGAGAACAAAGAAGAAACAGTGTTGCTTTTATAATTAGGAAGGGTATAGCAAGAGCAATACTTGGCTACAATGCAATCAATAACCAAATAATACCAATTACATTTCATGAACAACTCTTTAATATGAAGACTATTTAAGAATATTCCAATAATTGATGCAGAAGAGAAGGCAAATGAGTTTTGGGACCAAGCTCAATTTGAAATTTACAATCCATACAAAGAAGATGTACTGCTTGCAAATAGAGACCTGAATGCCAAAGTTGGAAATATTAATGAGGAAAATGTAGTTGGATTGTATGGTTGAGGAAATCAAAGGAAGAGAGAAAGAGAGAGAGAGAGAGAAAGAAAGAGAGATAGAGAGAGAAAGAGAGAGAGAGAGAGAGAGAGAAAGAGCGAGAGAGAGAGAGAAAGAGAGAGAGAGAAAATGTATGTAGGTGTATTTATGTATGTATTAGAATAAACAGAAAC
>JANHFT010006751.1:77051-101939 GCA_032467955.1 Pseudoxenodon macrops | reverse complement strand
ATTGTATGGTTTAGGAAATCAAAGGAAGAGAGAAAGAGAGAGAGAGAGAGAAAGAAAGAGAGATAGAGAGAGAAAGAGAGAGAGAGAGAGAGAGAGAAAGAGAGAGAGAGAGAGAGAAAGAGAGAGAGAGAAAATGTATGTAGGTGTATTTATGTATGTATTAGAATAAACAGAAACAATATATTGGGATTAACAGGAATAAACTTTGATTTTAGAAAGTTACAAATGGATTAAGTTTTTGGAATTAATTATAAAGACTCATTTTTGTGGGGAAATGTTTTGTTTTGAATTCTTTAAAAAATAATTAAAAATAAATAAGCAATAATTGGACACCAGAGGAAACTAGAAGAAACCAATAAATGTCTTAATAATTAAAAGAGATATACAAAAAAAAACAAGAAAATGATCTGCATAATTTTCCTATATTGGATTTACAAAAGTGGCTCATTGAAGAATTTTCTGAAAAAGTATAAAAAAGTTAAAAAACAAAACAAAAGAAACCAAGTTCTAGGACATTATTTGAAGGTGCTAAAAACTGATAAAAAGGAAGGGAGATAAGCTTGGTTTATCTGATCAAGATTAAAATAGATATGTTATCTGGTACCTTTAATGTACATTTGCTGATCACAACTGAAATAAAGAGGCTTTAAGGATTTGGTTATGGATAAGAGATATGAGAATATGAGTGAAAGGGATTATTCATTGTATTTTAGGAGAAGGTGATAAATTACTAAGATTTTTATACTTGTGATGAAGGGGGAATCATTTCTCTATTAGGTTTTATTGTTGTAAAAGATAAAGCTAAATTACATTATTTTTCATGCATGCTGTTTAATTGATAAAATTAAAGAACACCAAAAGTCAGCATCTGCTTCATTATAACAAGCCCATCAGTTGTGTTGATCATGTCAAGCTGAGGGATGTGTTTAGAAAAATTTGAATCTATTTCATTGACCTCATGTAGAATCTATATACAGATCAGGAAGTCACATAATGTACAGAACATATGAAACAGACTGGATCCAGATTTGTAAAGACATGAGACAAGGCCAGGGGTAGGTTCCGGAAATTTTTGCTGCTGGTTTGCTCAGGGTCGTGTGTGCATGTGTGAAACACGCACGCATGCAGCAATAAAAAACTAGCTTCTGTGCATGCGCAGAAGCAAAATCCAAGATGGCGGCACCCACGGAGACACCAACAGGACCAGCTCCGTGACGTCATCGCCAAGTTAGTACCGGTTCTATAGAACTGGATAGAACTGGTAGGAACCCACCTCTGGACAAGGCTATGTATTTTCTTCTTAGTTATTTAACCTACAAGCCAAATATATATTAAGTGAAGTTGGTTTTAAAGAAATGGAACAAGAAATATCAATAGACTACATTATGCTGATGACACAACTTTGATAGCTGAAAACGCAAAGAATTTACAACCTCTAGCACTAAAAGTCAAGGATTTCAGTGAAACAAAAAAAGACTAAGATTAAACAAGAACAATGGCTTGGCTTAAAATTGATAATGAAATATAGAAATGGTAGATAACATCTGTCTTTTAGGATCAGCAGTAAAGGGACAGGCAGTCAAGACATGTATCACAAATTACTGGTAGTACTTAAAAGAGTAGTCATGAAAAGATATTAAAATGTTGTGATATATCCATCACTACAAAAGTTGCAAATCTGTTGACAATATTCAGAAAAGAGAACTGGACTTTGAACTGGACTTTGAAAAGCCAGATAGAAGGACAATTGATGCTTCCAAACTTTGTTGTTGGATGAGAAACCATTTACAACCAATGAAATAAACAAATGGTCAACAAAGAAAGCAGCTGTGAGTTCTCAATGGAGGTACAAGGACCAATCTTAAATAATCTACTTTGGACAAATTATGTGAAGACATTGGCTTCTGGATCAGGCTCTGATGCAAAGAAGAGTGTAAGAAAGAAAAGGACAACCAGCAGCAAGGTGGATAAACTCAGTTACAATGAGGATGGGTGCACAATTGAAAGACCTGAAGGATCAGATCAGAGGTAAATCATCATGGCCATTAAGAGCCAACACCACCTTGGTGGTATATAATCAATAACTTTATTAGCTTTAGGGAAGAAGTGTTATATAATTGTATCTAAAACCTTAGCAACATACAGAATATATTGAGTTGCAGGATTTATATTTAAGATCTAATTTCTTCTTTATTCAGATTCTTTTTCATTCTGTTCCATAGTACATAGTGCCTTAATAATATGTAAACCATTAGGATAGGTCTTAAAGATGTTACAGGTAGACCTTTATTATAGGTAGATGTGTAACAGGTAGACCTTTATTATAGTCTCCAATTATGAAATAAAGGTTAGCATGATTGGAAAGCTTTCGAAAGCTTATTAAGGTAGTTCAAAATTTTCCCACTTGAAACTGTATCCTATCTTTCCTTTTAATATTAGCTGTTTTTATTCATAATAAATTAAATTCCCCTAACTCAAAATAGTTTCTCATTCCGTTTGTTGCTCAATAAAAGCTTCCATTCTGAAGCTAACAGAATTTTGGAAAGTAGTTTTCATTGGGACATTTAGAGATTCTGTGAAAATCACTTCTTCCACAGTTAAATGCCCTTATATAGCTTGCAGTAAAGAATTACATTCTCAAACACTTTAAGGTCACATGTAAGGCTTATATCCAAATGCAATGTTATAAAGTTAATAGTTTTCAGGTATTGTGGGAATGATCAAATACCTCCTTCATCCCTCTTTTAATAATTGACTTGTACCTAGAGAAATGGGGCATTGAATGGATTGTGATTTGGTGATAACATTAATTTTTATAATATCATTAAACCTGATCGCGTATGCATATTTAAGGGGTATTAGGCACTGGCTATAAAGATATTAAAGGTTTATAGCAGTGGCTAAGAGACAAGAGTGTGATACAGTTCCATGAGCACAAATTTTCTTTAAAGCTACTGCAATTATTGAAAACATATCTGATATGTTTTTGTGCCAATAGCTAAAGAAAAATCCTGAATAGTTATTATATTCCTGTGTATTTTGTTTTACTTATGAAAGGAGGGCTGAATTCTGATATAGCACACACCAAATTAAAGGAATCATATCTCGCCAAAACACAAAATCATATACCTAAGTGCATATATCTAAAAAGAGAGAGAAATGGTTATGAACAAAGAGAATGTGCAAAAATTAAACAAACACATACATATTAGTGGCAAATCAGAAATAAATTACTTTATGAGTATTGCTGCAGATGCTCTCAAAATTCCAAATGTTTTCCAACTCTATAATGTTACTTATGGATCGAAATTTGAATTTAATGGGTAATACTACTGCTAAAAACCTTTAGTTTCTGCTTCATGATAGACAGCTACACTGAACATTTCAATATATTACATCGTTGATTTGGCAAAAAACCATATCATTCCACCGGAAAAAAAGAAAGAATGCTGCATTTAATATCAGTGATACCGATAAAATCATGATAATCTAAAACTTAAATGAAAATGGCATATTGTAACAAGTTACATTGGGTGTTGTTGTTTGATGGCATAAGAGAAAAGGCTAATAGGGACTTGAATATGACACAGTGTAAATGTTAAATATAGAGTTAATTCGGCTGGTAATTAACCCTAGAATACTATGCTTTGGGTGTTCTAAGGAAAACTAGCACAGCATAAGAAAAGGCGGGCAGAGGCATGGAATATAAAAATTTAGGTGAATAGCAATCAAGATACAGTTGACCGGTTTGCATTGCCACTTAAAATCTTTTCCCTCTGCTGTTATATCCAGTAAAGGCTGAAAGAGCAGGCTGCTATATTCGACAGCACAGTCATTATCATCTGTTCATTTTATTTCTATTGCCAATTATCCTTAATTATTGGAAACTTTTTTCAGTATATAATGGTTGCTGAAATGTTAGTATGCTCATTAAATTGAAGCAGTAGTTCAAGAAATAGATTTTGATAAGCTTAGTTATGTTATTGCTTCCTATTCATAACATTCAATCCTCTGTTAATTCTAAATTGACCCTCACATGATATTTATAGAGAAATATATTTTTCCCTGTCTCTCCTCCAAATTTCTCCAATGAAAAAAGAAGCATAAAGCAAACAATTCCCCAGATCATGATCTGATTAGCCATACACATTTGATCAGCTGTAGCCAGTGTTACAGTTCAGCAACAAAGTACAAATCCAATTGGCTACCATAGTTATCAAGGTCTCTGGATAAATGTTCATGGCCAGCAAATGACCATCAAAAAAGTGGACAGTGATAGGAGCAGAGGCAAATACACACTGCATCAGTAAGAATGGGGTCATGCTACAGATCTCATTTTATTTTTTCTATTTTAGATATTCTAGTAAGAAAAAGGTCCTTCTCAAGTAAAAGCACTACATTAGTAAAAAAGGAATACAAACCCAACTCTAGACCTTCCAAGTCAGATTTCTGATTTCTGATAGATGAATATGTTCATTTCCTATTTGGATGGAGGGGTGCCTAAGTTTGGTTGTTACACTTGAACATTTTTAAAGTTTGTATTAAGATGTGTATGTTTTTAATACACTAAATAAGTTGCAGTTTTACCATTAATAATTCTTGCAAATCAATTTACCATCATGTAGTGCATTCATTAGGAATACTATGGTTATGTATTATTTGGAAGAGTGCAGATTTTGAACAATTATTAGTCTGAAAGGGGGAAGTTTCAATACTTTCTATTGAAACATCAACAAAATCCCTACCTATCCATCTTCATTGTTCTTCATTGTGTAGGTGAGATGGTAGCTGTTGGACTTGTGTGCTTCTCCAATATCTCAGGGGCTGCCACAAAGAAGAAGGGGTCAAGCTGTTCTCCAAAGCATCTGAGGGTAGAACAAGAAGCAATGGGTGGAAACTAATCAAGGAGAGAAGTGGCTCAGAACTAAGGAGAAATTTCCTGACAGTTAGAACAATTAATCAGTGGAACAATTTGGCTCCAGAAGTTGTGAATGCTCCAGCCCTGGAAGTTTTAAAAAAGATGTTAGATAACTATTTATCGGAAGTGGTGTAGGGTTTACTGCCTAGGCAGGGGGTTGGACTAGAAGACCTCCAAGGTCCCTTCCAACCCTGTTATTCTATATCTTCTATATCTTACTGTCACCCAGAGAAAAAGAAATGCAGTACTCATGCCACTTAGAGAATAAGCTAGTAAAGGGTGGGTGGGGCTTAATGGAGATTTTTTTCAAATTTCTCCCTTTCCCAAATGAGAAGATTGCAATAGATGCAAAGAAAAACAGATCTTTTCCTCCACATGATGGATGGAAAAGTTTGCTACAAAAGGCAAAGTTGATATGGAGTGAGCATATTATTCTGAACATCTTGCTAATTCTTGCTCTGACCTAGAGACAGCTTTGAAAGCAACCAGAATAAAAATGTTACCATTTATCTCCTTTTTTCGCCAGCTGCCTACCTGTGAAAACTCTTAATTTGAGCAGACAAGAGCATTGGTGATGCATTTAACTACTTTTGATTTACTGAACTGTAACTATGTGCACAATTACAATTCTTTTTTGTTTTCTTCTCCCTGGAAGGGAATTTTTAAAAAATCTTTCCAATTGTTTTTTACTGTAACCTATAAAGAGATGGGCTAATAGTCTGCAAACAAGTACAATTTTACAATATCACCCCCTTAATTTTGCAGGCACATGAGTCCAGTTATATTTGAGTGAGGTTAAAATTAACAGCTGAACTTCTGAATAACTAGCAATTGGACCAAAGTGTCTCGTTATTTAGATTTGTCCATCATTAATCATTGCCTTCAGTAACAACTCTGGATTATAAACCTGATATCCAATTTTGTCATGACACACAAAGTAAAGTCAAATTCAGCTTGCTTTTTTATCTGCTACTGTGGCTCTGGTGAAGTGACAGTAATAACAACTTATTTTTGTCAGTAAAATAAGCAGATATAATTATGCTGGCATTTGAGGCACATTTTTATGTTAGTCCATAAGATTTTAGCCATCCTTCTGTCATTAAAGTCAATAAAAGTTGAGCAGCTAAAAAGGTGTTGAAGCCTTTTTTGACAATTGATACTACACCAAAAAAAAAGATAGGTGAAGTAATAACATGCCTTTTCCCCCTCTTTTCTTTTAAATGAAATAAAATGCCTATGAAATGAGCTAGACTGACAGCTCTTGAAGGGGAAGTTATCTGTTGTATTTATTCTACAGTATATAAGCCAGGCAGCAGTACTGAGCTTTTATAATGTGTTCTGTCAGTAGTATCTGACTTTTCCTATTACAGCATTTCATTTTCAAGTCCTCAAAAGAGTAAAAGCACTGGTTCCATTCCCTCTGACATGTTCTCCTCACTCTCCTGTTGAGACAAACCACTACTAGGACTGAGACGTGAAATTGCTTCTGTCAATGAAGGTTTTCACTGCAATTCAGAATTAGAACTTTTCTACTTCAAATCATTCATCCATTGGTATTGTGCACTGATTCAAGGCTGAAAATAATGGTTCAGGGTGTGAAAGGGCCCCTAACTGTGACTCTTTACACAGAAAGCATTTTTCCTGGGATTATATGGGACCTAGGGAGGAGAACCCATATTACAAAAATGATTCTACGTGCAAAAAATATCAGTACAAAAAACAGAAATAAAACCAAAAGGCAACAAAAATGCAACATTAGTATCCATACCTACTGTAAAACTATTTTTTCTGTATTTAAATGTAAAACACTTCTCAAGCCTAGGTCTAAAAGGAAGCCACTTTGTGTGTTCTTAAAGACTAAATATCTTGCACTAGTACCAGAGAGAAAACATCTACCTTGACACTTCTTCAAATGTCCATGTGATTTGCACAATAAAATACTTAAAATCAATTTTCAGGATTCTGTGATTGATTTCCTCTCCCTCCCCCCAAATCCTTAACTAGAACATAAGTAGTTTTGTTTAACCTCTCACTTAGTATTAAGCTGCCAAGAAGTAGCTACACGGAGACCACTTGGTAGAAGTATGCAAATTTTCAAATACATTTCCCAGAGACTTTTTTTCTCTGGTACCACAGCCTCAGGACCTTTTCAACTGCAATTATAGATTTTATGAATCATTCAGATCATTAGAAATAATTTGGACTTGGTTACAGTGTTTTCTCTTTACCTTGGGGTTTTGTAGTTAAATCCTGTTGATTAATCCTTATTATTTGCTATAAATGGATTCAAAGTACTATGTTTTATAGAGGCATAGAAATTAAACAAATGTCCTGAGGCTCAGAGGAAATGGAGTGGCATTTTAAAAGAATAATACATATCTTTTTATCATTCATTTATCAATTTCATTCAATACTGGCATGTGAGTGTGGAGAACCTCTTAGAAAGACTATGCAGACAATAGGTTTCAATACATTCTTCTCACATGAGCTTTACAGAAAAGCATGGAATAAAGGAAAATTGCCTTTACTTTCAAAGGACCTAAACAATTATTAATAAAATCCTTATCTTTTCCTCTACGTACTATTTCCTACTTGAAAGAAACTCCAGTTGATTCTTTTTACATCTTAGATAGCAGGCAAAAGATTTATGTCATCTGAAAAGCAAGCAGAGTATATGCAGCATAAACCAACTAAGGAGTAATGTGGCAGTATTTGTGTGAAATATTAAAAACTAAATTAAGAATTGATCCTCGGATGATCAGGAGGAATAGAACTAGATTAAGATAATGTCTTTGTTTTAGAAGAAAGAGAAGAAAATAGCTTGACAACTAGGATCTCCTGATGAATATGTAAAGCTTCATTTTGATATGCTGCACCATACCTATATAGCCTCATTTTTTTTCTTTAAAAGGAGCTATTTCTTTTTAATTGAAAGTTATGAATGTAAAATAGCAACCAACTTCTTGGATTTCTTTTTCTAATGAAATGTTAATATTTGATTCACGGTAATGCAATTTGAGATCTATTCATTAGAAATGGATAACCTGTAGCTCTCTGGATGTTTCTGAATGATAACTTCTAGCACCTTCCACTGTTCCCAAGATTGGCTAAGGGTGATAGGAGTAATGGTTCCAAAACATCTGGAAGTCACCAGTTATCAACACTTTTCTATCTCTGGCATATATTTTCTTATATTTGTACATCAGCTAAAAGCAACAGTAATTGTGCAGGCCTTCCTACTTCATAGGATCCACATACTTCCTCGTACTGATCATATCTTATGAAGCTAGCTCTGGAAAGAACCAGCACCAATTTCAATACTCTTTATTTTCTATAGGCTTCCCATGTCTCATGAAACAGACCAGACTAGGCAACCGTGGTTGACTTGGTACAAATTAAGTTATGACTGAATAAAGCAGATATGAGGAGGGGGAGACCAATCAGTGTGCTGAAAAGGCTGTAAAAGATTTTTGTACCCACAACCAGAATAAATACTTTTCAAAAAACATTTGTACCTGTCTCTGATTTAAAATTCTGTGTAAGTCCTTCCCCCCAATCTAATTTTAGACATTCAAATGTTACTTATTCAGTAATATAAGTTGGGCAAATCCACCCTCATTGACTTCTATGGGAAATCCACATTTGTAATTAACCATTAGACCTCTATATCATATGCCATTTAACATATTTGGAGTTAGACAACAGTTTAGTGTCTAGTCACTGTGGCAAGAATTAATGAGTAGCAAATTCAGAGTAGATTCAAAGACCCACATGAGCAAATCTAGGAGATGTAGGAAGTTGGGATGTCGATAGTTCTTCCATAGCAATCCTTTACACATCAGGAAAAAAAGAAATACTAGGAGACCTCATCCAGAAAATTCTAACTTATATCAATAAAGATGATGGAGTTTATTAAATAAATCATAATCCCTTGCAGACATTAAATTACAAATTTATGAAGGAGTGGAAAATTGTTTATATCATATGAAATGTTATTCATGATATACATAAATAATTTTGTTTATCTATACTTTCAAATGCAATGTTGTTTTCTAAAGCTGATAGGAAATGATCGCAAATGAGAGCTTAAATTCTAATGCAACAAATGTTTCACCAGATGGCTCCGTTTGCAGCCATTTTTACCTTTTTTTTTAATTCTAGAAAGAAATTCTTACTTTTAAAAGTAGGACTCTTTAGACAATTATAACTTAATATTTTACCTCTCTGGTGATGAACAATCTGGCTTGCCGATATTTACCTATTTCCCTCTCGTGTGTGTGTTTGCATACATATATTTTATAATTTTCTTATGATCTGTGCTTTTCTAAGTTCCTTTGGCTTAGTTTAATTGGAATGAGTATCTCCTATTTAGAGTTTGTTCAGGAAATACAGCTTCTGTGGTTAAACCTACAATTTCATATAGCAACAATAGGCATTGTCTCCATCTGTTAAACAGAAGAGAAATGAAATTTGCAAATTACTATTTTAGTTAAAGACTAGCTATTTTTAGTAAATAATATATGCAACATTTAATAATGCTTTGAAAAACAGTTTCCCTATGTTAATTTATTTTCTTGGAAAGAAATATTTAACAATTAAATTTCCAATTTTCTTGGAAAGAAATATTTAACAATTAAAAAAAATAACTTTATTATCACATAAGCTTTTGCATATTGCAATTCTCTTCCTAAGATATTAATTTCTTCTAAAGCTTTTTAAAATGTAACAATCAATTATTTGTTATCTATATTTTACAGTGAGAAGAAAATGAAATATTCACACGTTAAGACCATGGGGAAGCTTGTAGATAATTATGTATTTCTTCACACATAGTTAAAATATGATGATTTAAATCTGGATTGAATGATTTGTGTGTTTGATGATACATTAGATGTTTTTATCCATGATATTCTCAGAAGGTGTCTGAAACACCAAAGGTAAAAGTATTATTATTCTGTTTATTCTGCTTCATCCAAATCTAGATTTTTGTTTTCATATAACTGCCACACAATTTTGATCTTTGTAAGTATAGATACAACACAACATCTGAATATCTATTCCACCATTGCATTCTGTCACAAGAGCTAGTTGCAGTGTATTTGTTGACTGCAACAAGATCCTGGTTCCTTTATTGCTTATGTTGATCCTTAAAAGCAAAAGCATACATTAAATCAATCAGAAATTGAAATAGGTATGTATATTAGAACTAATAACAATTCTGATTCTAGAATCTGTTCCTGAGAGACATGTTCAATGATCTTTGAGATACATCCATAACTTTTTTCCATTATTTTTTTTATCCATTGGGCAAGTAATCAGTGTTCCACCACAACTTGGCATTAGCAATAGAATTAGAAGCAATGATTAATAAGCTGGTAAAAAAAATAAACAGATGCCATTGAACAATTTCATTTTTTTTGTACCTCTTATCTTGTTTTCATTCCTGACTCAGTAAAGAGAATTATGTAAGAAAATAAATGTAAGATCCAGAGATTTCATCCTTCCCCAATCATAAGAGCAAGTGAAAGAAATTCAAATGAACTAGTGGGTTATACTTAACAATTACTTTTTCCAGAAGAAATAGAGTCAGGTGGTACTAGATTTCCAGGCCAACATTTACCGTATTTTTGGGAGTATAAGATGCACCTTAGTTTTTGGGAGGAAAATAGGGGGGAAATCTGCCTACCAGGTATTCATCTGGCTAGCATCCTTAGTCTGGTCAGCTTCAGCACATAATTTTATCTCCTGGTTAGGTCTGGAAAAAAACTTATTTGGAGGGAGTAGCAATGAAAAAAGCCTGCAAAGTTCACTTCACTCTCCTTGTTATGTCTGAAAAAAACTACATTCAGAGTATATGAAGCACCCAAATTTTCAGCCTCTTTATGGGAGGGAAAAGTGTGTCTTATACTCCGAAAAATACAGTATATGTTTAGGCTTTCCCTTTCCTCCCTTCTTCCTGTTTTGTTCACTGAGTACTACATACTGCTTTTGTCTATCATCAGACAGATTATTCATCAATATCCTTGAATAAAGTTGTTATTAAAAGCCACCAACCTATTATCAGTGAATTAAAATAACAAGATGTTTTTGTTATGCTCACTCCTGGGGGGAAAAAAAGCCATACCAGAAAGAGGAAGTTTCCGTTTAGTAGTATTTGGTTCAAGATTTAGGATACATCAATGCTATTGTTCAATTTAATGTCCTGCTTTTCCCAATCAATTATTGTTTTGAATGTTGTTCCTCCTATGGCTTCATGTTTTACGATCATAGATCTGTGTTCTTTTTTCTTTTTAGTATTTTTCACCTCAACTTACAATTTCTGTTTGTTGTAACCTTTAATATTGAGTGTTCACTTAGACCAGAATCCTTCAAAGAGACTACAAAGAGAGTCCCACACTACACATGTCTGCACTCCATGCTCCTTTCATGTAAAGTTATAATTTCACTTTATAAGGGTAGTCCTCGACGAACCCAAAATGTATGTTGCTAAGTGAGACAGTTCAATGAGATTTGCCCCATTTTACAATCTTTCTTGCCACAATGATTAAGTGAATCACTGCAGTTGTTAAGTTAGTAATACGAGTGTGAGGTGAATCTAGCTTCTCCGTTGACTTTGTTGGTCAGAATATCACAAAATGACCCCAGAACACTACAACCATCATAAATATGAGTCAATTGCCAAACATCTGAATTTTGATCATGTGCCCATGATCGTAAGTGTGAAAAACAGTCATAATTCATTTTTAGTGCCTTTTGTAAATCTGAACAGTCACTAAATAAACGTAAGTCAAGGTCTACTGTATTGACTAGGTGGTGAAGATGCTTCTGTTGAGGATTCTATTTTCCTTTCCCTCCATTTAGCAGATAATGGACATAGAACTAATCTGTAAAAATAGCAACTTTATTAATGTCAATTTCTGTATTTGATTTCACAAAAACGGGTATCAATTGTTTCTGAGTGAGTACAAATGTTTGTATTTGCTATTTACTAGAAAGTTTTAAAAAAGAATTATTTTCTAAGCGTGGCTGAATTTTGTTGTCCCTGAATTCTCAATTTTGCTTCTCGGATTCAATTCTTACAGTTTCTTCTTCAAACAGATGCCTCATATAGGCAGGCCACTCTATTTTTGTCAGCTGCAGAAGGTGCTGGCTTCCACTCCTCTCATTGGCCTCCTTGATTGTTCTTTATCCTTTACCTTCTTTATCCTTTACCTTCACAAACACAATGATGTAGCTTCTGCTGTCCTTGTTGATGATGACCATCTTTATCCAATGACAAACTACCATTACAAGGTCGATCCAGCTGCAGTCGCATTTCTGTGCTGTTGAAGCTCCTGTTTATTTTAACTTTGATTTTAAATTAAAATTGAATTTTAAATTGAGAAATTCATTGACTTTATGGGCTATGTTCTCACTCTATCTCTTCTCCCTACAGGGATGGCCCTTCTACGCCATTGGCTTGTCATGCACTTGACTTTCCAGTAGTTGAGCAAATTGGAAGTTGCAACTCTGAGTTAGTCATTTCCCTTGGCCCCAATATTGAAATTCCCTTCACTAATACGGAGCCTTCTAATGATGCTCCTGACAGAAATATGTTTCTAGATATGCAATATGTGCCTCTTTTGAATGTGTGGAATATATTTGCCTCCTGCTGTCTCTCTTCAAGTTGCCAAGTTACACAATATGATCTGAGCTTGTCTTGTAGCCTCTGTTAATATTTATGCTAACAGCCATTATTGTTTTAGCACTGTACATGACTATGGCCAATTTTAATGAGACCACGGGTTTCTCACATCTTTTGCTTCTCAGATCCGGAATGCTCACTTTGTTTCCACTTGATGCTATTCTCCTGCCCTCTGCTATTGCTGTGACTAAAGTAAGAGGCCATTCTTGCTTGACGTTGAACTTGATGATTCTGTGCAAAACATGCCATATTCCCGTGTCTTGACATTTGTATACAATCTCTTTTACCTCACTGTTTTCTGCTCAAAATCTATATCTCTCCACTAAGGACTGGTAAAGTAGGTGTTTTCATGGGCCTCACAGAACTCTTAAGGCTCTGCATGGTGATTTTTCTCTTCCCTATGGTTTGCTTAGTCCATTCAAAGGGACATGTGGGGAAAAAGAGAATGTGAAATTAAATTTAAAAATATTGGTAGATGGCTGGAATCATATCTATATTACACTGTTATGAATATGTATAATACCCTATTAGGAAGCCTTTATGATCCCACCATATGTCCCTCCCTTCCTTTGCTAGAAGGACCTTTTTTCATGTTCAGATGGTTTTCATTGAAATGACATATGCCAAGATTATAACAATTTTCTTCTTATGTATAAATTTAGCACTATGGCTAAGAAGCTGGTTATCCCATTAGATATCCCACAGACCCCTCACTTCTTGGACATAGATTGTTTCAATTTCTACCCTCAAAACGACGCTATAGGGCACTGCACAGCAGAACAACTAGACACAAGTTTTTTCCTCAATGCCATCACTCTGCTAAACAACTAATTCCCACAACACTCTAAAACTATTTAGTAAGACTGTATTACTATTCTTCTTCTTATCCTTCCTAGTACCTATCTCTTCCCACTTATGACTAAAACGATGTTGCTTGTATCTTTACAATTTATATTGTTTTATTTGTTTCCTAGTATGATTTGATTGCTTATTAGTAACCTATTGCAATCACTAAGTGTTGTACCTTGTGATTCTTGATGAATGTTTTTTATATTTCTTTATGTACATTGAGAGCATATGTACCAAAGACAAATTCCTTGTGTGTCCAATCACACTTGTCTAATAATGAATTCTATTCTATTCTATTCTATTCTATTCTATTCTATATTTTTGTGGAACAACTCCACTGTTGCTAAAAACAGTTCTCTTCACCTGTTGGCCTCCTTGCTACCCATTAGGTGTGGAATTGTTCTAGCATCAAAAAAGCTTTCCAGATTGAAAAAATATTTAAAATGGCTCTTGGACTATCTGATAAATCTGGAAAAAAAGTTTATTCTAATGTTGTTGTTTTTAGCAATATGTTTTGGAAACAAGAAAAAAGAACACAGTAGAATTTTGACAGAACACATGGCAGAGAGAGCTTAAAATAAGCTGATCTGTCATCATTAATTATTCTTTATTCCATAGACAATCTTTGTAGTTTATATTCAACAGTGATACAAATTTATTTCCTATGATGCATTTTCAAGAAAAATATAACAGTATAATTATGTGGGTTTTAATAAATACAGGTATGTTTTGTGATCGCATCAAGGAAATATAACAGAATTCTGTAAAGTAGTAGCATCTTGTAAAGGTGAGAAAGTAAGCTCAGCCTCGATTGCTCTTAGACCTCATTTGACAAATATTCTTATTTGTATAATTGATTGATTGACTATATGCTATCAAGTCATTTTCAACCTCAAGCAACCATGTACTGTAAATAGATTTTCAATAAGATGATTATTATTAATGTAAGGCATTGTTACATTAGCCAGGAGATGTCTCAGAAAGCAAAAACAGAGCAAATTTCTGCAGATAAATAAAATTCCCCTTGTATGTAGGAACTCTGCAAATAGTTGGCTTAATAATTGCAATATATTCTTAGGTAGAGCTCTGAGCGTTCCTTCAATGCCTTCAGTCTAGGTAATTAGTATACATTTTCTTTTCTTTTTGCGTGCATTTCTAATGGATTCTGGTACCTTGAAACTTGCCCTTAGATTACTGCAGCCATCAGAATTGCCTTCACTCTGTCCCGGTCTTTATCAAGACACTAGATAAAATAAGTTTAGTTCTTTTACACCAGTAAAGCTTAAAAAGGACCAGTATTTTCCTAACAAAAAGAAATTAAATTTGGGGACTATTGAGCAGATTTTTACTTTCTAATTCTGATGCCTATTTTATTTATTTCCCAAAAGAAGAGTGAGTTGTTGTTTATAATTATTACTACAGTACTTTGGTTTTCCATGACCCCATCATCATCTTTAGCATCATCATAGAGTCATCTTTCAAGAATTGTTGCTTATCTTCTTGTAAACTTGGACTAGATGACCTATAACAGGGGTGTCAAACTAGCAGGCCCCAAGCTGGATGTGTGACATGCAGGCCATGCCCACCCTTGCTTCACAAAGGGGAAAAACATCATGGTACGTCACATGACAGTAACGTGATGCCACGGGTTTGACACCCGTGACCTATAAGCTCCCTTCCAACTCTATTAATCTGTTACATTTATGCTTGAATTATCAGTGATGCTATCTAGTCTTCTGTCTGCCTGTATCCAACACAGAAGTGATTTCAGGGTTTCCAAGTATTAAGGCAGTAGAATCCACAGGCTCTTCCTGGTAAAAGCATCTTTGGAGCATCATGACCCTTTTAGCATAATAACATTGTGATCATAATGCACATCATGATGATAATATTACATCTAGAAAAGAGACAGGACCACTTTAAGGCTTCTTATAGCCTAAAGATACTACCTGCTGCAGGATCTTCTCCAATGGTTCTTACTTTATGTCCAAACTATCTAAGCCTTCATTATTAGTATTTCCAGTAAGCAGTCTACTTTTTTTCTAGTATGGAAGAATATGTTCTTTGTGCAATCCAACATTCTCAACAAAAAAACAAAAAGACATAATTTTTTCTTTATCCAGCTTTTCTGATGATCCAGATTTTGTAGCCATATGTTACCTCTGGGAAAACTATAGATTTTACAGTAGCTACTTTTGTGGTGTTTCTTCATGTGTACTGTTTTGCTAGATCTGTCATAGTCTTTCTCCAAATAGATTGTATATTAAGCTTTTGTGCCCTTTCATTTCATCTTCAGTAAGATATTTTTTTTAAGTCTCCATTGTTTACAAAGTGGGATCACCATCATTATATTTTTTCCAACAATTTTAATTCCAATCTTTAATTCTTCTAGTCCAGCATTGCTCATGATATAATATATATACTGTCTGTGTGTGTACACACACACACACACACACACATACTATAACATAACATTTTGGTATACTCCTTTCCAAAATTTGAAATAATTAGTTGTTCCATTTTCTGTTCTAGGAGTTCCTTCCTGTAATCATACACATTTTTCAATAAGCAAAAAAATGTAGCATATTAACAGGCATATTTTAAGCAGAGATGGGTTCCTATCGGTTCTATCAGGTTTTATAGAACTGGTAGTAATTTGGCGATGACATCATGGAGCCAGTCCTGTCGGTGTTTCCGTGGGTGCCGCCATCTTGGATTTTGCTTCTGCGAATGCGCAGAAGCTAGCTTTTGATTGCTGTGTGCACGCTTCACTTGCGCACATGCAGCGCGACCCTGAGCGAACCAGCAGCAAAAATATTTGGAACCCACTTCTGATTTTAAGGATGATCCATAATTTATTATGGTTTACCTGTGCAAGAATATTTTGGATTATTATTAAAGCAAAACTAAACCTTTAAAAAAAAACTTGTCTTTTATATAAGCCATCACATGTTAACCACATGAATTTGGTTTTCCTTGCCTCTTCTGAATTCAGTTTGTGTATCTGGCAGTTGTTTCATTTATTGTTGAGTTGTGGATGATAAAATCTGGAGCATTATTTTACCAACCTATGAGATAATTGCAAGTGTTCCGTAATCTGAGCATTCTTTAGCACTGCCCTTTTTTGGTATGATAATATAAACTGATCTTTTCTAGCACCCGGGCCCCTGTTGTACTTGGCAGAGCTGTTTATAAAACTGAAGTAGCACTTTAACTGCATCACTTTGTAATATTTTAAATAATTCAGCAGGTTTCTTGTTAGCAATATCATTTAGAATTCATTAAACTTCATTTTCCAGAATGTTTGCCTCCAGTGATCAAATGTTCACACATATTACTGATTTTGGGATGTTTCTTGCATATACTTTTCTTTATTTGTACCACTATTTCTTTATTTCTTTTTATTACTCCATCTTTGTCTGGGGTTTTTGTTGTGCCAATATCTACATAAAAAGTTTCTCCGAGTTCTGTTAGTTTCTTAAATATTTTTGTTGGCCTTCCTGCTTGTTTTCTTATATTACTTATTCAAATATAACTCTATCTCTTCCTAATTTTCAGTTAATTTGGCATCTTTTCCCTGTCTCGGTTGCCTTTTGCTTCTTGTATTTCTCCAATTTTCAATATATAAAGAGATTATTTCATTTTCTTTTGTTCTGTTTTTTATTTCAAAGTATGTTTGCTTGCTTTACTTTTAAAGATATTACTAAGTTCAGTCCAGAGTTCTTTATAAATTCTATTTATCAAATCTAGTCCATTCAATCTTTGCTCACAGAATAGTAATCAATGTGGCTGTTGTGTGGTCTACCCAGTGATATACTTGTTGGAATAAGATATGTGCTATAACAATCTACAAAAATCTATAAGCTTGACTCAGTGCTTTATTTTGTATACCAAAACCAATTTTTTTCTGCCAATCAAAATGGGATTTTACTTCTAACTTTAGTACTGCAGTATGATATAATTAGTACTTTAGTTCTGCTTCAATGTTCCCTGCATCTTTCACAGTACATGAAAACTGTTGATCGGTGTGTAAGCTAGTAAGGTGTGTTGGATCTGTGACTTCAGTAGCATTGATTCTTCAGTACCTCACAACTAATTGACCCAAAGGGCAATATAATTCAGGTAGTTAAGCATTTATCCTGATTTCCCTGTTTCTCGCTGTGTGTTTGCTCTTTGCCCATGCAAGTGTAATCTCAAGGTCATTTCTTTCCGCTTTTATTCCCAGGCATGCCCAGGGCAGAATTCTTAATCCCTGACTCTGTCTCTTATAAGAAACAGTTGACTATCTCCTGAGTTCACCTATCCCTACCATCAGAGATGGATTCCTGCTGGTTTGCTAGAACCGGTAGCGGGAATTTCCACCCGACACGCCTGAAAATCGGCCGAAAAACAACCCTCTGAGCAAGCGGAAAGTCTTCTGTGCATGCGCAGAGGGTTTTCACCCAGAAGTGACAAGCACGTGCACGCTCAGTACACTCATACGCATGCACGCATACGCACTTCTGGCGTGACTCCGAACAGGTAGGGAAAGTAAGTAGGACCCACCCCTGCCTGCCATGTTCTTTCTGTTATAGTTATAAATATGCTTCACTATTTATTGTTTACAGTCTCACTACAAAGACTGTTCATATGTATTCTCTGAAAGTTAGGGTCTCTGGACCTGAAGTTTATCCATAAACAGAGGAGCTGAAACTGCAAGTGGCAAACCAGGGATTATATGCAGAACTCTTTTATATTACAGAAAACATGAATTTGTTTTTATAAAAAAAATTAGCCATCCTCTGCTTTCCCATTATTGGTATTTTTTATCACTTTCTTTAATAGATCTCTTTTCCTTAAAAGGACATTTTTATAATCGAAAATATAATTCTGTTTTGGTCACTGGGCTTTTGAAAGGCAGTAACATGCACTCCAGGAAAGTGTTCAAAATCACTTGGGTTAGAGTGTTTATTACTTATTCCAAATCAGGCTGTGTTTCATATAACTTGCACAGAAAATTGTGGCAGCTACTTCAACTGAGTGTATGAGCTTTTTCCGTGGCATGGTTTATATTACTGTCTTTATTATTTTAACATAATTTAATTTTCTGGTATTTTGTAAAGTAAGTCTTTACTTTGTTGTGTCAAAAATCATGGAATTTATCAAGAAGTTTAAACTTAATGTAAGCCTGTCAAATTTCCAATTAAATTTACAATTTATGCAAAGAAGAAAGAAGTACCGTAATTATTAAAGAGATACTACATTTTATTTGATCAATGTTCATAAATGCTGGAATTTAAACTAAAAAGGTAATTGTCTTTCCTGTGTGGTTTATTTATTTGGAATATGCAAATAGAATAGAATAGAATATGCAAATAGAAATTTGGAATGTGATAGCATAATGTATATACATTCCTAATAAAGTTAATGGCTAGCATTCAAGCAAGTTTTTATCCATAGGCTTGTTAGCACAAACATTGTCAGTTGTTAAGATCACAGCCTGGCAAAGATAAAGTTAATATGATTAAATGTGCCATGTTTATTCATTTGGATTTCTTTCCAATTGCTACTCAAGCAAAGCAATTGCTATTTGCAAGGTCCTTGCCTTATCCTTTTCTCAGTTCTTCCAAAAACGTCTTTTCAAATGTTGAAATCTTGCAGAGATAATTAATCTTAAAGAATTCTAAACATGTAATTAATCTGGGGAGTTAAAACTATTTTGATAGATTTGACTCTTCCCGGTTATGAACGACTGAGAGGACACCAGCTGTTGATGGCCCTCTGAATTACATTCTTCATAAATTTCACACTGAGAATAATTGTTTCTTGCAGGTCAGGCATGTAATGTCACTTCCAAGTTGTTGATATCATTAAGTTCCCATCTGAAATTGAATCAAGGAATGGAGTTATAAAAACATAATTTATTGGGTGGGGTAAGAGAAGACATGAAGGTTTTGGGCAATTTATCTTGTAACAAGAGAAAATAGAAGGTGTATTGATCATAAGACACTGACATAATGGGTGGCAACACTTCATTACATCAATAACTATTTCTTTTATAGAAGAACTGATAATAAATGTGGTTCTCAGAACCCTTGGTTATATGAAATCACCAATAAATCTACTATCTATGAGAAAAGGGCTATATGAAATTAGTACATTTTAGTACATTATAAAAGAGGACAATAGCAAGAAAAGTAAAAAATAAAATAAAGCAGATTAGTTTCTTTCCTCTTGTTTTTTTGTTTTGTTTTGTTTTGCATCTGCTTTTTTCTGACTCCTAAAAACTATGCTAGCTTTTAAATAGCAATAAATAATGGTCAATTAGGCCTGGATCCATGTGGAATTTGTATTGGGGTTCATAATGCTTACTTAGCAAACATAATTCCATCCATTCATCTATTGTACATGCTCTTCAAAGCTATGTAAAAAATGAGGAGAGGTGTAAAGGCTATAGATGAGAAGTGCTATAAAGAAACATTTACAGTACATTTCAACTAAAATAATATTACAATTCAGGCAAGACACAATTCAAAGAATCTAAGATTTATTACATAACACAAAATTCAATTAAGCTTGAATTTTAGCTAGTAAAACCAAGAGGGAGAACAAGATGGAGATGGAGCAATTTTGTTGCTTTTCAACAAAAGAGTAATTTTAAGGATTTGGTTAATGGAATTACATGGTTAAGTACATAAAACTAATTAGGTTCTGCTTTTTTGCAGAACAACTCTGATTCTGGATATTGTTCTTTCCAGAACTGGTTCATTATTCTCAAATATCCTCTTCTTTTAGCACTTGATTTGTAATTACAGATCATTATTTCTTTGTTTTCGATCTTTGTATATTTGCAATGAATAAACAACTTGATTCTCAGTAGTGGTGGAACTGCTGACCCTGGATGCTCACCAATACCACATTGTTCACCAGATGTCCAAGAAATCCAACTTCTAGTGTGATCCTTGTGGACCAGATGATGACACAGATATATGTTTCTGTAAATTACCACTCACCATATTGTTTATGGCAGAGACTCTTCCTTGGACTCCTCTGATGATACCTGCCCTGTATGTCTGAATCTCTGGCAGAGCGCACATCTTTCTCAGAACAGGCAAGCCTCACAACCATGTCAAGGTACTTCCTGAAGCTATATGGAAAAACATCATCTAAAATAAAATTGCTGTTCAATACTCTTCATACTTACAATCAAGATATTTCAACAGAGTTTGGACTGAACAAATGTGATCATGCTATGCAGAATTCACACCCAGCAAGTAACTCTCTACAATGGCTTTTCTTAACTTAGTGTTTTTTATTACAAATTCTGGCTAAGTATTGACCATTCTGGTTAAATATATTGGGAGCCGCGGTTTATCTCAACTGGAAAATGCCATGCTGGGAGAAGTTATTGATCACCGCTATGGAAATAAGTTACCACATAGAAATATGTTATCAATTCATGTATTTTTTTCAGCATCCCAGTTACTTATTTTTAATATACTATTGTTATGTTTTAGTGTACTGCCTGCATCGCTACTCTTTGCTCTTTGTTAAGGCAGTCCTTCCTTTGCCTGCTTTTCTCCCCTTTAATTTTATTATCCTTTTATTGATTTTTTCCTCAGATGCTTAGCCTATGATTATTGAGGCTGAGTTTTTAGGAAAGTTTTTCACAGTTGCCATCAAGAAACACACTACTGAAAACTGAAGCTCATTTCATTTTTGATTCTTGAAAGCTTGCAGTCAAGTTATACCACTTCAGTGTGAAGCTCTAAGGAACTGCATAGATAAAACACTGAGTGAGAAGAAATGCTGAAAGACTTATTTGAAAAGGTGGGGGAGGGAGAGAGAAGAGGATGCAAGCAACACTGAAATAGCAGCCAGTGCATTCATCAAAGTAAAGAAGCAAAATCTCATGGTACATACAAAAGAAAAAGAAACATTTTGAGGCCCACCCAACCTTCAAAACACAGCCTATGGAAACCCAGAGAAAAAGTGCTTAAAGCTCATGGCCTCAGAGAATCTATTGCATTGAAAAATTGAGAATTTGATAAATAGTGTTCTCCCATTTTTCATTTTAGAATAGAATTGATTTTATGTTTGAAAACATTCATAGAATCAGTTTATTATTAGAAAAGTCTCTGGTAGTTGGGGAGAAACTTGCTTGAAAGTGTTGGACATGTATAAGAGCACCAAGATGCCTACTGTCCCTGTCCTAATGTCCCCTTTTATTCATATTCATTTCATGTATTAATAACCATGTTTATACCTATATCTGTTATCTAATATGTGCTTTAAAAATAAATAAAATAAATGAATACATTATAAACTGCAGTGTGTTTAGATATAGACACAATTCTTTTCCTTTATCTCTTGATGGAGAAGGAAGAAACCACAGGTCCTTTACTTGCTTAGTTTAAATACCAAGCTATAGAAGAACTCGTGGAAGACATATATTTTTGTAAAAAATAATAATCCTATATTAGAGTTAAATTTCTATTTTAAGTTAAAGAATTACAAATCTTAGTGATATATTTTGTTTTGAATACAAACATGTTTTCCATTATAATTCGAATAATAACATTCTTTACTGGCCAATTGTGATTAGACACATAAAGAATTTGTCTCAACTGTGTAAGCTGTCAGTATACATACAAACAACAAAGTGATAAGTCACACACCATAAATCATAACAAACAAACAAGTCATAAGTCATAAGATACCAATAGGAGAAGGTAGTAGGAAAGATGAGAAGATGAAAAAGATGAAAAGTTGACAAGGATACTAGCAATACAGCCCTATTACATGGGTATTTAGGCATAGGATAGTGATGTGGGAATTAGGTGTTTAGCTGAGAGATGGCATGTGGGGGAATGTTTCTGTGTCTAGTTGTTTTTGTATGCAATGCCATGTAGCAGCCTCCTTAGGGAAGACGTTGAAACAGTTTATATCCAGGATGTGTAGAGTAGATATTTTCTCAGCCCTCTTTCTTGTTTGTACAGTATACAGGTCCTCAATGGAAGGCAGGCTCGCTGCAATTGTTTTTTCTGCACTGCTAACTATCTGCGCTATCCTGTGGGTTGCTATGCCAAACCAGTTATAGAGGCACAAATGATAGACTCAATAATTCCTCTGTAGAATTGTATCAGCAGATCCTTGAGCAATTTGAGCTTTCTGAGTTGACGCAGGTAGGCAAATTGCAAGTGGTCTAGTGGTGGATGGTTTTCAGGTGACTCAGCACTTATCTTTCAAAGGATTTTAAAATTACGGATGTCAGAGCAATCAGTCTGTAGTCGTTAAGCTCCTTGATGGAGGGTCTCTTGGGCATTGGAATGACAGTAGAGCATTTAAAGCAAGAAGGGACATAACACATCTTCAGTGATTTATTAAAGATGTGAGTGAAAATGGGGGCCAGTTAACCAGCAGAGACTTTAAAGCAAGAAGGAGTTATCTTGTCTTGGCATTGATTTTTATATAAAAAAGGGGGAGAGTAATAAAGTGATGCAGAATTAGATTGCAGTTCCAGTTCTTTTTCATGCATGAATCAGTTTTAAATGAATGAATTTCCCAAAAATGCTTCATATTTTTGAATGCCATTCTTTCTAAAATGTGGGATTTATCCTGCAAAATACCCGATTTAGCAATAAAATATCACAAAGCTAAAAGGGATTCCTCCTGGAATTGTCCAAAGGGTACTTCCAATCATTTACCATTGTCATTCCCCAAAGCCAGTCTCACAATGGCCCATGATTAGCACTATGGCAGCCATTATCAGAACGTAGGATAAGCTATAAGTATTCCTTCCAGCTGGCCAATAAGGGAGTGTCAGAATCATCCTTTAACTGACTGCCATCATTACCCAATGCTTCATTTTGCAAAATATAAACAATAAGATATTCAGCTCACTAATTGCAAAGACATCTTGTTTGCTGATCTATAATGTTGTGGTGGCCTAGTAGGTGTCAGGAGGAGGAAGAACTAAGAATTCCATGAAACAGAAAGTATGTTTTTATGTTTTGAACTACAGCTTTTCTTATCATTTTCCATGCTATAAAATCAAGAAAGCACTACCACATCCTCCCTAAAAGTATATTATCATCCCATCAACTTAAACAGTTTTATTATGACTGAAATGCTCTGTCTTTTTATAATTGATTTTAGTCTTGTTTGGCAAAATTTAATAGGAAGGTCTAAAATTTTTTGTTGATCTGAGTGAAGAATAAGAAGATCCCGATCCCCCCAAAAAGGATCTGGCACAAGAAGAGTCATGAATGCAACTGATTACATGAGATGAATCTATATAGACAGTTATTATCATGGACAAAGATAATTAAGTTCGCTTGCTAGAATGGAAACCTAGACTTTACGATCCAAAATTATGTTATTTCATACATAAATATACTTTGCATGTTTTCCCTTAAAATCTAAGAATCTTTTGAAAATGTATGTAAAGATGTGAGGAAATAAATATATACATACGTGTGTGTGTGTGTGTGTACACACACACACACACAATCATGTGAGTGCGTCCCACTTTCACGACTTGCATGGATTCTAGAGATAAGTAATTGAGGCATGTGTTATGAAGTACTATTATGAAGCATATCTAGTATTACAATGCAATAAAATAATGATTAAGGGATAGCTAATTATACTTCCTGTGTATTGTGACCCAATACAAAATCAATAAACTTTGATTGAATTCACATGCTACAAAGTGACTGGAAATAACCAAAGGAAAAATAAAGCTTTGAAAAAAACTATCAAAACCGATCAACTTGTCATGAAAAGCAAAATCAGAAACCTGATCAATTATGATATCAAATCATAATTTTATTGCATTGTAATACTAGATATGCATCTAATAGTGCTTCATTACACATGACTCAACTGCTCATCTCAAAATCCATGCAAATTCTGAACAGTAGGAGACTCATCAGTTCTGGAGTATGATTTTTTTTTTGCCTTTGACACCTGGCTTAAGCCTAAATGTTCTATCTGCATATCATGGGACTTTGGGGTGACTGTGTCACTTTTACATAAAAGCAATTTCCTTGACATTCATTCATCCACTTTACAGATAGTACTAATTACAATGTAATTGAAAAGAACTAATAGGCTCCATTGTTAAAATCTATGCCATGAAACAGGACCATCTATTTGTCAGTCCCTAATAATTTATCAGAAAGTTATACCAAAGAATTAAGGCACATAATAGAGGCATGAAAAGAACAGTACCAGATATTTGAAGCAGCTCTTATATACATACATACATACATATATACACACATACATACATACATAAATACATACCATGTTTTTCGGAGTATAAGATGCACCTTTTTACCCCCAAAAAGAGGCTGAAAATGTGGGTGCGTCTTATACACCAAATGTAGCCCCGCCCGCCGGCCCCCACCCTTTGGATGTTTCTAGGCTCCCCGCCCCCATTCCTGGTGGTTAC